>PVJA010010429.1:0-57453 GCA_004027025.1 Myocastor coypus
GCTTCTCTGGGAGGGGCAGGCTGGCGCTTCAGTTGAACCCAAGTACCTTTCTCTTTGGCTTCTTTCTTTTTCTGATCATTTTCCTTGACACATTTCAGGAAGCTATCACGACTTTTTGAATGTTTAATATGCTCAATACGTACATTAATCCTCTTGGCAAGTATCTTGCCCTTAACTTGCTTGTTTACAACAATGCCAACAGTGTGCTGGGTAACATTGTAGACTCTTCCTGTTTTGCCATGGTAACATTTGTGAGGCGTTCCTTTTTGCACAGTACCCATTCCCTTGATGTCTACAATGTCACCCTTTCTTTAGACTCGCATGTATGTGGCCAAAGGAGCCACCCTATGTTTTCTAAAGGGCCAGGAGAACATATAACGGGTTCCCCTCCTCTTGCTCTTTGTGTTAGTCATTTTGACAAATTACTGGAAGATGGCGGTTCCGGCCGAAAGTGGTCTTTAGATTTCTTAAGTCTTTCTCACTTGATTTCCCTGTGATGAATTTAGTATATGGGATACTTTTCATTGTAGCATATTGTAGGTGTCTCCATTCGGAAGCTACAGCTGAAGGAGAGAAGGTTGTATGGCTAATTTATACCGTGACTCCTGTTTCTCTGTCCAGTAGTTAGCTGTCCCACAGGATAGATACATAGTAGGCCAAGAGTGAAGGGGATTCCAGAAAGACAGCTGCACTAGTCCTACAAAACACAGCGCTTGAGCTGGGCGTGGTGCACATGCCTGTAACCCTAGCACTTGGGGAGGCTGAGGCCAGAGAATCACTCTGAATTCAAGACCAGCCTGAACTTTTGAGACCCTATCTCAAAAAGACCAAAACCAAAACTCAGAAATACAGAGTTTGGACAAGGCTTGTCACAGTGGGAGTCGTGATGCAAGTTGCTCTTTGCCCTTGTGTGGGACTGAGGAGGAGCCAGGGATGTCGTAGGCTGCAGATAATTTTGTCCTTGGCCCTGTAGTGAAGAGGAGAGGGGGCTGGAATATCTGTACTTGTGTGGTCTCTTCTGTACAATGGGGTGCCCTCTTCCTGGGCTGTCACCAGGTCCGTCTTCACACTGCTGACGCGGTTTTTCCATCTGCTTACGGGTATATGTACCGGTGGCCCTAAGAAGCCAAGGCTTCTAGGTAGGTGTGGTGGCATCTGTCTGCAATGTAGCAGTCTTGGAGGCTGAAGCAGGAGCAAAGAAAATTCATGCCCAATCTGGCCACTTTTGGCCAAAATAAAAAATAAAATCTTGTGAAGGATAAGCTGCTTTTAAACTTCATTGCTGAGAGAAAGCCAACAAAGCCAAAGCTTCTGTTTTCTTAACCGGAGCCTTTAATCTCAATCTGTAGGTGAGTAGTGTGGTGCAGTTCCCTCCCGCAAGGTTGCTGTGGTCTCCCTCACCCCTGCATTTGCACCTATGCTGCTTCCCATTTGTGCTGGCGTCTTTCTAAGTTACTGCTTCCTTGTGAAACCACCTTTCCTGATGGATTCTGTTCAGTGTTGTTCACATCTCCAGAGTCTAGGGGGGACCTGATGCACCCAGTGTCCACCAGGAGGAATGGTGGTGCCCTGAGTCTTTCTATGGTCTTTTTTTTTTTTTTTTTTTTTTGGCTACTGCTAGGGATCCAGCTAGGGCCTTCCCAGTCCTTGCCAAGACGCAGTGCCTCCCAATCATTTCCTTATTTTGTATTGAGACCCAGCCTTGCTTATTCACTGAATTGCCCAGATGGGGCTCAGTCTTGTGGCCCTCTGCCTGTTCCGCTCAAAGAGTTGGGTTTGCGTGCAGTGTGTGCCACCATGCTGGCCTTATTTTTAACCATTATTTTTATTTATTTATTTATTTATTTATTTATTTATTTTCTTGTTTCAGAACTTTTGTTTATTTTTATGGCTGGCTCAGCCTGCCCTGAGGGCAGGGCTGGTGCAGCATGTGGTGCTGGGGATCGAACCGCGGTCCCTGCAGCCACCTAAGCTTTCCTAAGCAGGCACTTTAGACCTCTGAGCCATCCTGCCGGACCTTTTCGTTTAATTATTCAGTGCAGTATCTATAGGGCCTCACTACACAGCTTGGACTCGTAGTGATCCCCTGTCTTCAGCCTCCCAAGCACTTGTATTACAGGCGCGTGTCACCACACCCTGTCTCAATCTCTGTCGAAGCATGTCCTGGGGTGGAGCTGGCATGGCGTATGTCCAGGTGCCCAGCTTTGGATCACACAGTTTAGAGCTAAATTCATAAATCACTCAGCAAAAGCACTGAAATGTCGTTATAGATTATAGATGCTGGATGTTCTTTATTTTATTAATCCATTTTGGTGGTTTAAGTACAATACAGGATACCAAATAACTAACAATTCTAAAATTATCCCAGTTAACTACAGTAGTTAGGACAATAGTAGTTATTTGTGAGATATGATTTTTGATAATTCAATCAAAATATTTATTCCTCTCAGAGATAGTTGTGTCTCCATGTTATAAATGTTAAAATAATTATAGCCAAATGTAATGGCATGTGTCTATTATCCCCGCACTTTGGGAGGCTCAGGCAGGAGGTTATGCCGAAGGAGGAGGAGCACACAATGAAGTCCTGTCTCAGTAAAAAGTCTGAAGGGAGGTGGGAATGAAGCCCAGTCAAAGGCCCTGGGTTCAGTCCCCAGACACAAATAAAAGACTTTCCTAGAGCGCCTCCGGGATCAGTGTGGTATGTGGTGTGGACCAGAGTTGTGGGAGTGTGTGGGAAGGGGGAGGTGACTGAGAAGGCCAAGGAGTGGGGAGGCTGTCACCAAGGTCCTGCTCAGCCATCATGGCCGACACCTCCGTTGTTGTATTAGTTACTTTGCTTCTTGTTGAGACAAAGTACCCAACACCCACAGTTAGCAGAGGGAAGCTTCACTGTGCAGTTTGCAGAGATTTTAGTCCATAGTTGGCTGGCTCCAAGGCAGGGTGGCATGGCAGAGGGACCTTGTAAAGGAGAAGCAGTCCTTGGAAGGGCAGGCAGGAAGCAGGAAGCAGCAGGCAGCAAGCGATGGTAGCAGCCTTCTCTCTGGCCCTTACATTTTATCCAGGCTGCCTGCCACACCCAGAGTGGGTTAGCCTTAGTCCTACAATCAAACCATGGCTTGATCCTAGCATCACACACTCTAGATTCAGCCACCTCAGAAAAGCCCCACCTCTGAGGCTGTGAGGAACATCTAGACACAACCACAGCAGTTGTGTTCGAGCATAGGAGCTGCTGTTTTTCAGTCCTGGCACAATTTTGGGACTGACATCCAGGCTTCGTGTTGCATGCTGAGCACTCCAGGGTGCATGTTTCAAAGTATCAGCAGAGACGTTCACTTATTTCTTAGCTATACATCCAAATAGAGTGAGATAGAGATTCATGGCAAGAGTACTCTACCTGACTTGGGTTTGGTTGGTTGGTTTTCCAGTACTGAGGATGGAACCCAGGGTCTCGTGAGCTCTGAGCACATGCTTTCCCACTGAGTTACATCCGTATCCCTTTATTGTATCTTAACACAGGCTGTTGCTAAATTGCCTGGGCTGTCCAGAGCACATGCTCCTCCTGTGTTAGCCTCCTGAATAGCTGCGATCACACAGGTGTGCTAGTGTGCTGCACTACGTATTTTTTCAAACATGCTTTTCCTGAATTATATGTCAGATAAGAAGGATGAGGGTTTTCATGGGCAGAGTGGCAGGGCTGAAGAGCAGTGTTATTGTAGAGCTGTTTCCCATCGGTAGGGAGAGACTGCATGTTTTAAGGGGGGGACTTCTACAACAGCTCTTCAGAATACTTTTTCTGTCTTTTATTTTTTTCTTCATCATCATCATCATCATCATCATCATCATCATCATCATCATCATCATCATCATCATCATTATTTTGTGGTGCCAGGGATTGAACTCAGGACCTTGTGCTTATTCTACTGAGCTATCTCCCCCCTCCCTACAAGACGCTTTCTTCTCTACTTTGTAGTTCTGTACCCTATCGCATGATTTGCAGATGCATGAGGCTTGTGAATGATTCTGGAGGTGTTGGCTCCAGCACAATAATGGTTCAGCTTCCTGCTTGTTAAACAAGTCTGGACTACTAGTACCTTTGCTAAGGTCCAAATGCTAGTGAGAGCCTGGCTTCACATCATAGTTAAGCTTTAGAAGTTACTTAATATTCTATTGCTAATGTTTTCTGGCTTTTACAAGTCTTAAAAATATTAGATGGCTGTTATTAATGTCACTTAGATGTGGAGGCAGGTGTGACAATCATATAGGGGCCAGGGAGATAACTAGAATAAGCACTTGCCTGTCAAGTGCAAGACCCTAAGTTCAGTCCCTGGTACTGAAAAAACAACAACAAAAAACAAAACAAAACCAAAAAACCCAGAGCATAACAGTCATACATGTGAAAAGAATGACTGTAGATTGAAGCTGATATTGGTCCTCAAAAAGAAAGTCTTTATTGGAATAGTGGGTTACCTTGTTGGCTGCAGAGGTAGGAATCATTCACAGAGACAAGGCCCTCGTTGGGGAGAGGAGCCTTAGGAGAGCCTCTGGCTAGCTGGCCTCGCCTGGTCTGGTGCCTCAGTCCTGGTGGAGCTGAGGTGTCTATAGTGACCTGCAGCCACAGCTTTACTACTGCTCTCCTCCCAGGGCTGCTGTTTGTCATTGTTGGCTTGGGCATCTCCTGGGTCTTATTTCCCCTCTCTTCATGTTGCCAGCATGCTGGTGCTTGGTAACCTTTGACTATTAAAAAAAAGGCATGATGCTTGTAGTTTCAAAATTCCTCTCATTGTGTTGCTCTGCTGCTAGTGCTAACCACAGTGTCCAAATACAGGAAATTATGGCATGTTATTTTCAGTCAGATCCTTGAAGAGGCTGGTGGTTGCAGTGATATGTTTTTGCTGGCTTATATAAATATGAAAGCAACAGTTCTAGTAGAGGCAAAAAATCAATGTGAGTACAACTGTACCCTTCATGGTAAGTGCTTTTTATTTGTTTTTATTTTCCTTCCAGCAGGGAATGTTTTGACTCTGACAGTGCCCTTATAATAAACCCATAAGATTGTTATTGAATAAAGATATCAAATGATCATTACTAGTAAGAATTTTTTAAACAGTTTTCCATGTCGTTTGTCAATTGTACGTGCTTACTATTGGAAAATTGAAAAATAGAAGAACAAAAAGAGAAGTATCCTTACTGTGGCTACTCAAGACATTCTGGTATTTTTTTTTTTTTTTCTGGTTCTGTTGAAGAGCATATATAGTCCAATCCTAATCTTTTATTTGACAGTGTCATGTGCAGATTCTGTGTGTCCCATGGATGTTATGAAGACATGCTGTGACATGTTATTTGGGCATTCTTTTATTGCCTGCATTTTTATGAAGGGAGCTGACTGGTTTTTAAAGTCTGGAAACATGATGTGGAATACAACCTAGATTACAGTTATGAACTACAGAGCGTTCTGGGTTTTTATGTAGCGTGTGTACATGTGCAGGGCTTGAGCCAGGGCTGAGGATGCCAACCATGCACTCTGACCACTGACCTACATTCCCAAACCATGTAACTTTAATCCAACCTGAAAGCTATATTAGCCCAAGAAGCTCCCCATTTTAAGTTCTAGAAATGATACTGGGTGAGCTAACTGCATAGATCCAGAAAAATCCCTCTGCTCAGGAGTCTGTGCATTGCTACAACGGGACTGGGCAGGCCAAGAGTGGGAGGCCGAGCAGGCGTCTGGGCGGCGTGCGTGACTGCTGCCAGGGAGTGTTTATAGGACAGGAGGGCAGGGCTCAGGCACAGTGTCTGACAGGAGCCTTAGTCACCCCCAGAGCACATGACAGGGGCCTTGTCCTCACAGGACTGCATAGAGAGCATCCAGAAGTCTAAGCAAGGTTCAAGCTGGCGGAGGAAAAGCCAGATAAATTTAGAGGTCTGGGATGCCCAGGGACCTCCTCCTTGGCCCACCCATGTATATCCACAGATGGCCAAGCACAAGGGCATCCAAGGCCAGCACTGGGCAGAGCAAGGGTTCTTGAATTTGGGGCCACTTCCCTCACTTTCTGTGCTGTGTTCTCTGTCAAAAGAAAATATCTGAACTACCTGTTTCCTGTTATTAAATGCAACACAGAACAATACCTGGCACATACAATAAGCACACGTGGATAAATTTATTATCTACCTTATGTGACTGCGTTTGTACCTATTTTGAATTTTCCGAGTGCTGAGCTGCTTAGATGAGTGGGAATAGAAGAAAGGTAGGATTTTGGGGTGTGTGTGTGTGTGTGTGTGTGTGTGTGTGTGCGTGCGTACACGTGTGTGCATGTGCTAGGCAAGCATTCCACTACTGAGCCACATCCCCAGGGTGTGTGCTGTTTTTGATTGCACACTAAACTGGTACTGCGAAGAAGGCTGGTGCTCAGCAGTGAGAAGTTGCCCTGGCCGCGTGTCTTAGGAAAGCCACGTATTAGCAGAGTTGGTTCTAGTCCTGAATCTGTCCCCAGAACCTATCCCCCTGTGCGGTGCTGCTCCAGAGCCTTTTCACGCCCCCTCCCATAAGTGTGCGTGAAACTGTGTCGTGTAGTGTGAAAAACTTGATTTTGTTAAGCTTCCTACTGAATCGTGCCAGCAGGGATGTACCATGTGCTTTAGCACTCACTGCATCAGTACTGAGGTAAAAGCAAGTCTTTGAACTTGTTTTGTCACTATTCCCAGGGCCTTGCTCTGAAAGGCTGGTGACTGGTTGTTCCTGAGTAGGGAGAAGTCGTGGTGGGACAAAAGGGAGAACCAGCAAAGAAGGGCTTCTGGGCTGTGGGCCTCACCCCCTCCTGCTGCCCTGCATTTATTCTCGTTTTTGTTATGGGAGTTGGCAGCAGAGATGGTCATTACTGAGAATAATTAAGCTAGACTTTTGGAGGGCTGCTTTAGACATTGCTTTTTTTTTTTTTTTTTTTTTTTTTTTTCTCTTCAAATCCATCTCTGCACTGTGCTTTTGAGACTGCTGCTTTTTTTCTTTAATCACTTAAAGAGTTAGGCCAAGGGAATGTGAAATCCTGAAACTTCCCTGACTTCTGTCTCTCAGCTCTGAATCGGGTATGGGGATGGGTCTTTTTCCAGATGTCCATCTAAGATCTCCTTAGATCCAAAGTGGTCTTGGAAATACCCCACTGAGTGGATTTGGAGAAGATCTGGGTGGAATAGGAAGCAGTATTGTTGTTTTTTTTTTTTTTTTTTTTTTGTATTATGGTTGGCTCAGCCTGCCCTGGGGGTGGGGCAGGCACAGCATGTGGTGCTGGGGATCTAACTGTGAACTCTGCACTTGCCTAAGCAGGTGCTTTAGACTTGTGAACCATCTTGCCAGCCCCAGGGAGCAGTATTTAATGCTCAAAGCCTCTGATCACAGGTGGAAGGTAGGACTGGTGTCTTTTTATTTATTTATTTTTTCCTCCAGTACCAGGGCTCAAACTCAGGGCCTTTGCACTGAGTTATGTACTCAGTGCAGTTTTTATTTTGAGACAAGTCCTTTCTGGGTCACTAAGTTTCCCAGGCTACCCTTGAAATTGCAGTCCTCCTGCCTCAGCCTCCCAGAGTGCTGGTGTTACGGATGTGAACTGTCGCACCTAGCTTGGTCTGGCATCTTGAGTACCACACACTTGGTGTCCGTGATCTGAATGCTACTGATGCCATTAGCTGACGTGCAAACTTGGCACGTTTTTGTGGGGTCACTCAGTACCTGGGATGCTTGAGCACAGAAGCAGTGGAGTGGGGCAGTGTAGTTCAGCATAGAGTACAAGGTTAGTGTGCTCAGTCCACAGCACCAGAAGATCACCAACAAATGAACACTGAGCCCATGGTCTCCTGTCTGTGCACCCAGGTTCCCCACACTTCTGCACTTCTCTGGTGTCCTGTCCAGTGTTGCTTGAGGTTTATTTGCATTGCAGAAGTCTCTGGTGACAGCAGAGATTCCAGTTAGCACTGGTTAGTGATGGCAGACTTTTCTAAATGAGTAAACAGATCGTGTGGATTATTTTACATAACTCACACATGTGCTGTGTGAGGGAAGGACCCGTGCAGGGCTACCGAGAAGACCAGCGATGGTGTGTGCATGTTCCGTAATATGCACGCCAGGGAATGGCAGTCTAGTGCATATATGTAGTCCACTAGGAAAGAGAAGGACAGACATTCTGGCCCTGGAAATCTAGACATGCCTTTTCTTTGCTCTGCCCTAAGAATTGTTCCAATGTCTCAGGAAAAACTTGTTTGAAGACAGTTTCTTGTTTATTTTTCATTTACTGTAGGAATTTTTGAGTTCTCACTTAAGTGCAGAGGAATTCTGTATCACACAGAGACGTTCACTTTAGATGCAGTAGTTGTGGTTCTGATACGCATCTCTGCCTCATTATGCTTTACCAGATTTTGAGCTGTGGAATTAAGTTCCTGAGCAGGATAACAGGAAATGGCATTTTTTTTTTAACTTCTCAGATGGTCTTTTCGTTAGGATACTGTTTGAGTCACTTGAACTGGAGTGACCAGAAGAGGTGAAGCTCTGAGGGGAATTTTGCTATAGTTTTGCCTCTGTGCCAGTGGGGGGAATGTGCAAGTACACACCTGCTCCGAGTGTGCACACTAGACTGTCCTGGAACCACACTTGTGTGTTGTAGAGAGCTTCCCATCAACATTTTAGTGGAAATGAGCAATGTTATTAAGCCAGTCACATGTTAAATCTGTATCAATTAGAAGTAGAAATGCCAGCAACCTAGCTTTTATACTCAAATATTTTATAATCTGTTGGGATCATCAGATGCATATGTTGTCTTAAGATAATGATGTGCTCTTTGCTAAAGTTATGGTTACTATGTTAGAAAGGAATTTTAGAAGCTAGGAGCTCCACGGCGGGGAGGGTCCTTCTGGGGAGATAGGCTGGTTCTCACACAGTGCACCTCTCAGCTGGTGCATGTCTTGGCCTCTGTTAGAAGGCCATTTCTCCAGCTCCATCAGTACTGGGCCTACAACTCCCAGGACAAGCCCAGCAATGTGCTTACACCCTGAGTCTAAACATCCCCTCTCCCCCAGGAAATGGTGACTGAAGAGCATGTTGGCCAACTTAGGGACCCAGGTTTGATCCCGGGCACCACATGCCATGCCGGCCTTGAGGCATAGCAAGCTGAGCTGGCCACTGAATCTGGTTATGTAGTGAGACCCTGTACACAATACATAAATTAAAAACAAAACAAATTAGGGAACTAGAGACTGCTTAGGGGACTGCAGAACGGAGGGTAGATGGAGCAGCTGTCTGATTAGCTTCTGTTTATGAGAGATCTTTCTGAAAGCAGCTAGAGCCTTCTTACCCTTGCCCCCTTACCCCTGCCCTGTGTGCTTTGTAGGTATGAGATCTTTTTTTTTTTTTTTTAAATCAGGGATTGAACTCAGGACTACATTTGCCAGGCAGGCACTCATGCCACTGAGCTATATGACTGGTCCCATGAGGTCATTTTTATCTCTTATATTCCCATTTAAATGTTAATACCAACATCACACGGCTAGGGGATAAATTAATACACACACTTATGACATTAGTTCAAGCCTCTAGAAAATATAAAAAACATAGGTCAGCTTTGTGGCTCACTCCTGGCTGGAATTAGATGTTTAAGAGAGTTTAATGATCTTTCATCAGATCCTAGGTAAGTATGTATTAGAGACTGAAGTTTTAAAACTAAGATTTGTATTTTGTATATAACATGGAGTGTGTTCCTCTCACACTTGGTACACATTTTGTGAAATTCAGGGTTTGGTGGCATTTAGAGCCCCCTTACCCTGTTGTCGAGGAGCCTGTCCCTCACTTTGTGGTACACTGAGACTGAGCTGAGGTGGAGATGCTCACAGGCTCAGCAGGGAGGCCTGGTGGTATTGAGGGTGGCCTAGCCCTCAGCTCTTGCCTGGTGAGCCCTGTGCCTTACACTGGACATGCTTTTACAGTGCTTGTCCAAGTAACCTGGTTTGCCCGAGAAAGTTGCTTTAAAGGCAGCACAAGCAAAAAGAGAAGAACCAGGACCAGACTGTGGCCCTGCAGCTAAGCAGAGTTTGCATGTGTCCTGCCCTCGAGATTGAATTCATCCTCCCAGGCTGGGCTTATCCTGATGTTATCATTTTAGCAGTGTCTTGGGGAAGCTAAGCTGTTGTCATAGATGTGTTGTAATCTCTGTCTCAGAGAAGAGAGGTACAGGCTTTTTTCTGAGTTCCTTACACTCATAAGAGCTGCTTACATGGGGTCAGGGTGCTGTGCAGCAGACTAAAGAAGGCTGAGGGACTGCAGCTGCATAGTGCCCGTGGTTTTTCTGATACCTGAGATCTGTGGCTTCCGCAGACGAAGATACATTGAAAACTTCCTGAAACCAGAGAGCCAGATGAGCTTCACCAGATTTTAGGGGTACATTAATAGTTTATGCAGCCAAATTCCAGAATGAGGAAAAGAAATTGGAGTGATCCCTTGTTTTCCTATCGACATTTAACTTGAATTCTGGGGAGTTGAAAGAAAAATGTTTCTGTGTGAATCTGCAGAATCTTTGATTCTGTAGTAGTCATCTTATTTATCTTATAATGCCAAAAGTCAAAATTAAACTTTCGTCTCAAGATTCTGGTAGTCCAGGGCTTTTTAGCATGATTTCTTTTTGTTGTTGTTACTAGGATCAAATTTAGGACCTTGTGCTTGCCAGCCAGGTATATAAGCCATTGAGCTATCTCCCTGGCCCAAGAGCTTTTGAGCTTGAAAGAATTCAGCAGAAGAGTTTTGAGGTTTTTTGCATGCCTTCTCGGTGCTTCTCAACTGTTTTCCTGTATTGCAGCAAGACTGTGCACCTGCTCCGCCCCCGCCCTTGTGTCACCCTCCGCAGAGTCCTACACTGTGGTGAGTGTGGGTCGCCATCCTTCGCTGCTGCGGGTAGAGTTTTGCAAGGTTGCAGAGTAAGACCTATCAGCTGACGCTTGTTCACATGAGAGCCATTAAAAGAGTGGTGTGGCCAATGTCAGAACAACCTTGCAACTGGGCGAGCCAGCGCGTTTGCCCAGAACACGGGAATAGGTCTTGTGACCATTAATGGATGTCTCCATGCTCCTCTAGGGAGTGCAGAGGGAGTGAGTCAGGCCAAGCTGCTCAACCTGTTGAGTGTTTCCTCACTAGAGTACAAGCCTGAAACAAAAGTAGGAAGTAGGATTTGTACTGTACTTGTCTATGTTTGTGATGGGTTTCCTGAGAGCATGTTTTACAATGTGATGGGTACATCTGACTTCCTAACTCTTCCATGGGTTTAATTTACATAACAAATGTAAATGTTCCTTTTTTTTTTTTTTTTTTTTTTTTAAAGCTTATAAAAGAGGAAATCAGGCTCTCGCCAAGTAACTTGTTTCATATATTGTTCAGGAAATGATTGGTTAGAACTGCTGCTCACTGCAGAGTAACCCTCAGATAACAAAGGAACTTCAAGATTTGTTTCCAGTCCAAATTAATGGTTAAGATAAACCGGAAGAAGATTAAATGCTCAGGACATGTGTGGCAGCACAGCAAAAACCACAAATCAGCCAGGGGGCTGGCAAGATTCCGCGAGATGTGTGAACGATGCCGTCTCTGGTGTTGGGAGGATTTACAAGAATTTTTTTCACACAAAGATTCAAAAATGTACGTGGGTGGTTAGGGATACCGATCACATGGAACTGGACAACAGGTTTGAAATTTTAATTCTATTTTAAAATCTCAGAGAAGTCTTTCCATTAATTGGTACTAGGGAGATGGCATTGTGCTTATCTAGAGGTTGATTTTCAAAAATGTCTTGAGTAGGCCAAGAGGCTCTGTGGTGGGTGTGCACAGACTAGCGTTGTCCCTCACAGAAAGGCGGTCCGCCTGGGCGTTTGCTGGTGACTGGTGTTTCTTTTCATTTGCTTCTTTATGTTACTTCTGCTTGAGGCAATTTGCAGGAAATGCTTACAGTCTTGTCCTTCATTGAAACCTTAACAATATTGTTTGGATTTATCAGGAAAAGAGGTGCAGTCCTGAGGTACTTCCAGCCAGCTAACATTTGGGACAAGAGACTGAGCTCCGTCTTGCATGCTGGGGAGAGAGGGGCAGGGAGCCCAGGCAGCCCAGGCTTGTTCTGGAAAATCCTTTCTTGAGAGGGATGGCTATGAGCAGGCAATATGAACAGTGGAGCATCTCTGGAACGCTAGTTACATTTGCAGTATACTTTCAGGTTATTTCATCCACTGTAGATAAATTCTTTAATGTCATTAATAGTACAACTTGAGAAATTATTTGTAAAGAACCGCCTTGTATATCAAAAAGAAAGAAGGAGAAATTCTTTGGGAATTACTTTTTTTTTCCCCCTTGTCTTTTTGAGACGGTCTCACTGTGCTGTTCAGGCTGGCCTTGAGCTCACTTCTGTAGCCCAGGCAGGTCTTGAACTCACACCGATCCTCTTGCCTCAGCCTTCCAAGTGCTGGGATTACAGGCATGTACCACCACGCCCTGCCGAGAATTACTTTTCACTCCAAAGTCTTGGTTAATAGAAAGTAGAACCAAAATTAAATTGTGATTTTCATGATTAGTAAAAAAGTTTCTAAATTAAAATAATTTTTTTTTCTTAGAGCAACTTTCTTGAAGTTAACATGTCTTATAAACTTTATTTTGTAAGTATATTTACTAGTTAAAGAATAGTTATGTCATGTAAGACTATTCTGGTGGAAATTTAATAAAATGACAAATAGTTCAGCGTAATTTAAGAGCTCAGTTAGCTCATTATGGAGAAGTGGGAAGTCGCTTTGAAGTTGGGTCACATGGGTTCGAGAGATGTTTGTAGAGGTTGTGAGTGGGTGCTGTGATACAGAGAAAGCGCACTGGAGTGCCAGATAGGAGATTCACTTTTACATGTCTGCTTTTGTCTGTTTCTTATCAGTCCCAGGCAGCAGTATAGGAGAGAGTGGTGGAGGACGCCCGCGCGCCTGGATCCGCGCTCCCTTGCTGCAGTGTTGCTGCCGGGAGGGTCTGACTCAGACTGGAGGCTGACTCTCACTCAGCTCTGAGGCTACCTAACAGGCTGCAGTTATACAGAATTTCTTCCTTCAAGATTCTCAATGTAAGCTGGGCATGGTGGCGCACGCCTGTAATCCCAGCACTTGGGAGGCTGAGGCAGGAGGATTGGTGCGAGTTCGAGACCAGCCTGAGCTACAAAATTGAGCTCAAGGCCAGCCTCAACTGCATAGCGAGACCCTGTCTCAAAAAGACAAAAAAAAAAAAAAAAAGATTCTCAATGTAGTATTTGGACACTCTGTATTCCATTATATTGGGTACTCCATAGAATTTCAGATTCCTAAATAGTCATTTAGGGTGCATATTCATATGAAATACGCATGGACACACCAATTTATTTTTACTTTCTTAAATCTTTTTTTGAGACAAGGACTTGCTATGCAGTTCAGGCTGGCCTTGAGCTCATTTCGTAGCCCAGGCTAATCTCAAACTCCAGTGATTCTCCTGACTCAGCCTGGGATTACAGGCATGTGACATCATACCTGGCTGAACTTAAACTTTTAAAACTTCACAACACATTAGTTTTAATTTGGAATTAACTGGAATTCATGTGGATCTGTTATCTTCATAGAGGTCATCCTTTTCCTTCTTGTCCCTCTATAATCTTGAAAACAATACTGAATAAAATCTTGGCAATATTATGCTTGGCTTCCAGAATTTTTTAGGACTTGGTCCCACCTCAAGAGTAGAGGTGAATTATTGACAGGAGTTTGCGCCATGAGGATGGGGCTCCCAAGTGCGCGTGAATTATTTGTTTGTCCGAGTCACGTGGCAGCCAGGGAGGCTTCCAGCTGACCTTTTGCTCTTGGGCATCATAAGCTAATAGCTGCAGGTGGTCATATTAGTTGGGCAGGGTTTTTTCTCTTTACTGTTTTCTGGCCACCCAGCCGGTGCAGAGAAAGAGCCGTTGAACCCAGCAGGGCCCCGTGGTGCCACTCAGAGTGGCTGTCATGTCAGACAGAAAGGGACATTTTGTGATCTCACTGGCTGCTGGTGGAAGTCGTACGTGGAAATTTTCACTTTCCTCCTCTTCACCTCCGTAGCAGCAGATCCTGGGGGTCACCTCAGCTCACTAAGCTTCAGAGTCAGTGAGAACATGTGCTTTTGATGAGGCATCTTCAGTGGTTTGTCAATTAAAAGTTTCTTATTAAAACTCAATTCAAATCAGGTAACACTGAGATAATAATGCAGAGTGTTTTAGGTAGTTTTCAAGGAATTGCTCCCAATCTTCCTTAAAATCTGGGCTCTAGTCAAGCTCCTGAGAACTTTGATTTTTTTTTTTTCCCCAGAGTTTCCCAGGAAAATGGGGGCCATAGGGCTTTTGATGTGAGAAATCCAGGAGCCTTTGGTGGCCCTATCTGCAAATCAGTCTCACGGCAAGAGAAAGCTTGCCATACATATCCTTGTCTTCAGGGCGTGTCCTCCATTTACTGAGGAGGAACTGAAACAAAGCACTTCAGAGTCAGTTGTGCGTTACAGTTTCATATTTTGACATTTGCATTCAGAAGAAATTCTCAATACTGCTTTAGAAGCAGTGGAGTGTGTGGGGTGGGGTAGAGCACCAGGGCTCCGAGTTGGGTGGAGTCCAGTGTGTAGCTGGGTGGAAGATCTGGCCTTTCTGAGTATAAGCCTGCCTGACATGTTAGATGCACCACTCAGATCACTGAGTTCAGCTGGAAAAGGAAATCCTGAGGTGCCTCTGGCACAAACCATTGTTATTTTCCCTTCCTGAACTGTTTCTCAGAGATAAACTGACTGGAACTTGCTACCAGTCTTAACAGTAGCTGGCATTACTGCCTAGGAAAGGCAGAACTAGTGACAGATTTAGGGAGTGGTACGCTAAGACAATAGCCCAGACAGTTGTGAAGATTCTAGCGAAGGCGGAGAGCAGTGTGAGGAAGGCTGCGGATGTGGGCGGGTGTCTTTCAATGTGTTCTGCACACAGAAGCAGTGTAAAAACATTATACACTGATACTCCTTAATGAAAACCACAGCTGTTGGACGGGCTGGATGAGGTAGGTGGAGAATCCTGGAAGCGGTCAGCTGACAATCTTGTGCTTGTGACAGGCTTGTGGGAGGCTGTGGACTGCTGGGCGTGACTCTCCGCGCACTGGACATTGCTGTTGCAGGTTTTGCCTCCACTGCATTCCATTGTTTTTACTGATTGATGTGTGTGAGGATTTTTCTTTGCCTAGTTAGAGGAGGGAGTCCCCAACTTGGATGGTTAGGGTCTGAGATGCAGTTTGTGGCTGGGTGAATAAATGAATGAGCATAGTAGTAATTCAGTATTGCTGTAGGTTCTCTTCTGAGTCAGGTCTCAGGAATACTCATCTTTTCCCTCTGAGGACATGTGGATTACTGGGAATGAGTCAGCAGTCTAAATGCAGGGTATCTTCCTAGAAACTGATGGCAGATGTGAGTTTTTGTCTAGTTTCATTGTGGGAAGCACTCATGACACAGCAGGGTAAAAAGTATTCAGCTCCTGTCACCATAAGTGGTAATGTCCACAGTGACTGTGTCCAGACAGAGGGTGAGACTGCTTTATTCCTAGAATCTGAGGCTGGCACTGGGCGGCTTTAAAGCTTCTCCTGGGGTTCCTACTCAGCTTCGGGCAGACCTGGGATCTGCTGGCTCGGTCCTCATTCCTGGTTCTCTGGGGATGACCCCCATTGGGAGTCAGGCTCTGGCGTAGCCTTCTCCTTTTGTTGTAGAAACAAAGCCGAGTAACTACTGTACAGGAATGTAGCAGGTGTGGCTGGGAATTTTATAGGAGCGCTCACTTGTGACCCACAGAAGGGACCCTGGCTATCAGGCACACAAGTTCTTGGGAATCTTCTTTCCTTTTGTGGGGTCACAGGGGGTGTTTGGTATCAAGTATGAATCTATCAACCCTTATACTGTATCTTGAAGAGTTTAATCCTTCTATCAGCTTATAAAGGTTTTGAGAAAACAGTTTTCAGTGCTCTATACGAAAGAAATGAGTGAAAATCCTTTTTTCTCCCTATTCCAAATCTTTTCACTTTCATGCCTAACTGTACTCAAAGGGAAGAAAGAAGAGAACTTTGCCACACTCTTTTTTTTTCTCCCTAAATTCACCTCCAGTGTGTCTTTGGTAGAGTCTTTGCTAGGGACTTTTGCCTTGATTTCACAGTCTAAGGGTCTTCTCCGCCTTGACTTCACTGTGTCTTTGGCAATGCTGCCACAGCTCTTTATTCCCAGTTTCTCTTCTAAAAAAGTAAAGATGGTAGGCTGGGGCAGTAGTTTCCAAATATGTGATTTTTTTTTTTTATAATGGTTTATTTTTTGAGATAGGGTGTTGCTGTGCAATTCAAGCTAGACTTGAACTCATGTCGTCCTCTTGTGTCACACTCCTGAGTGCTAGGATTATAGGGCCCTTCACACCAGGCTGTTATTCAGTCTTGAGTCTTACTATAGAGCCATCAACCAAGTTCCTAGGGATAAAGCCTGTGGAAGTTTACACTTGGTGGATTACACACACACACACACACACACACACACACACACACACACACCCTACCTCCTGGGGTAATGCTGATAACCAAATTTAGGAACTCTAGGTTGTCTGGGTGCCTTTCTTTTTTCTGATTGTCTGTCATGACCCATGACCTAAAGACAGTAGAGAAACAGGGAGACATGGCTCTTGGTGGTCAGAGAATGAACTGCCTTTGGAAGAGAGGATGAGCCAAGTAGACACTCTTGAGGAAACATGGTTGCAGTTGGGTGAATAGCAGTTACAGAGATCTTAAGTCTGGATCATGTCTGCTGTGCATCCAAAAGAAAAGAAAATTTCACAGGACACTTGGGTTAGGACAGTGCATTGTCTTACACGTTTGTGAGTGGGTCTGAGGTGTGCTGTGAGGGGGATGTGGGCCCTGGCCCCAGTACTGCGCCCAGTGGGCTTGCTCAAGGGTCAGTAGATGCTCCTTACTCTGTCTTTAAGCATTGTTCTCTCTGGGCAGGAGCTGGGAGCCCTCCCTCTGTTGGGAGGAGCAGGATTACCCAGGGCGTGAGTTCCAGTCGCAGTGCATGAAGCCTGCCGTGCTCCTTTCCTGGCTGATGGGTAGGACAGCCTGTGAGCCTGCGGCTGCTGAGCCAGGGCAGATTGGAGTGCTGCCCAGAGTAGACCATGTGTCCTGGGCGCTCATCTCGGGACACAGGAGACTGCAGCAGGCCAACGTGCTCTTCAGAGCAACACTTATTCCTGGGAGTTCCCAAGTGTTCAAAGTTCCCTTGACAGTTGAAAATTTTAAAACACTTTGCTTTTTAAAGACTTTTAAAAGCAGTTACAGGATCACAGCAAAATTGAGCAGGCAGTGTAGTTTCCATAATGCTCCCAGCCCCCTGTGCTCCGAGTTCCAAAAGCCCCAGGTACATTTTGGTGCATTCACTTTGGTTGATGGATCTCCACTGATACAGCCTTCCAACCCCAGTCGGTAGTGCAGCACTCTGCAGTGTTCTCTTGTGCCCGGGTCTTCTGGTGGTCTGCAGTGATGGGCATCGAGGTTGACACAGGCCAGGCGCACTGCCTTAGAGACTGTCTCACATGATCCTGCCTCTCTCTAACCCTGCAGCCACTCAGCTTCCTAGGAGCTCCCTATTTTGGCCTTTTTTCCAGAATGTAACTTGGTTAGCACTCTGCCATTTTGCATTTCTGTCTGTATTTACCTAATACAGGATTTTTGCCAGTATGAGATTGCAATTTCCTTTGATTTTTAAAGAGTATAGTTTAGCATCCTTTCGTATGTTCAAGGACAATGTCAAGGTTTTTTTCCTGTGTACTATCGTATGCTCTGTTCACTTTGCTACTGTTTTATAAATCTTTTTTTTAAAAAAAATGATTTCTTGTTCTTTATATATTCTGAATTTTTTCTTTTATGATGGAATTGCTAGCTTTGCAAAGTTTTAAAAAGACCTTAGCATATATATTTAGATACAGATTTTAGTAATTAATGTCAAACTGTGCATATAATTCTCTGTTTTGCTTTTGTTTTAACGTTATCCCACTAGCATTTTAATTTCTCCACTAAAGCATATTCTTATACCTTAGCAGGGAGGACAGAGTGTATCCTGGCTGTTGAGGTCTTAGGGTACTGTAGCTCAGCTGGGAAGGCACAGTATTCAAAACCTGGAGACACTGGAGTCTTGACTTTGCTGTTTACCAGGTAAAGCCTTGCTGAAGTCTTCTGACTCTGTAAAACAGATCCCATAGACAGACCCTGAGAAGTCAGCTGTGTGTACATATCAGCTCAGAGAGTTCTGTGACAGTACCTGGCCACCTACCTCCGTGCCCCACTTTCTTGAACTGCCATCTAGATGGGCTCTGTAGGAATTCTGCAGTACAGGGTCACTTTGGAATGTGTGTGTGTGTGTGTGTGTGTGTGTGTGTGACAAATACGTGGTATTTGTCAAGAATGGTACTGTAGCAGCAAGGACAAACCGAAGACTACAGGTGACATAGTACAAGAGCTGTCCTGCCCATCTGGAGCTGTGCTGTCCTCGGGGCAGACAGGACTGCAGAAGGACAGCGAGATGTGGCACCTGCATGCGGGAAAACAGCTGATTAAGTGTTGTTAGGTCAGGCCACACTGCAGATTCAAGGATGGAATGGAGATGCTTTGAAATCACTAAGGTAGCTTTCCTGGAGTTCACCCCGGCCTCAGGCTTCAGCTACCTCGGTCAGTATTGAATGAATGAACCCATGGAAATTGAAGTTTCTCCCCCCCCCCCCACTCTCAGGTAGTTTCTATTTTATTGTCAATAGAGAAGAATGATTAGTGCTTAGTTTTGAAATAGAGGAGCCATTTGGGGAAAATAGCCATATACGGAGATTTTGAGTTTTTAAAGGGGAAAAAGGAAAGAAATTATGAATAACACAGTAATGAAATTTGGAAAAATAACCATGGGCAGTGTCTTAGTTGCACAAGATGACTCACTCACGTCTCTCATAAGGACTTATACTTCTCTCCTTCTGATTTTATCACCTTCCACAAATTTTGTTGCTGATGAAAAAATGTGCCTGTCAAAGCAGAGCATCTGTACAGAAGGGCTGAGTGGGCCAGGCAGCAGTGTGCATTCATTGGCAAGGTTGCCGTCCTCCTAGACATTGGGTGGGGCCCCTTTGGGGACCTGTGTATGTTTGTTTATTTTTAAAATTAATTTTAATGTAAGTTAAATTTTTATTACTTTTAATAAATAACAATGTGACGGTTTCAAAACACATTAGTAGTACATTCCCCATAACTGATACAATGCATATTGCTGTCCTCATAGTAGTTATTTAGAGCACAGGATGCAGACATAATTTTTTAAATCATTATTGATATGAAAATTTATGTCATTGAACTAAGAGAAAGTAGTTGTATGCAGAGTCCAGTATTCCATAATCTCAGTGGGTCATTGACTGTGTATGTTTAATGCAGCAGGGGCTAATGTGGGAGACTGGACGGACCAGCCTTGGGAACGACTGTGGCCCCTTACGTCAGGTTGTAAGGAGGAAAGGCTGGCCCAGACGGAGTGTGGTGGAGGCCAGTCTGGTGTCCTCTGCTGTAGGTATGGCCGTGGTGACCCAGGGCAGAGGTGTTGGTAGTGGTGCTGAGTGCCACACAGAGACCTTGCCTTTTTTAGAGTTTGACTTCAAGTGACCATGAGTTTAGAAAAGAAAGAAGAAATCGGCATCTTCTGTACTGTGTAGTTTCCTGTTACAGTGCCCAGCTCTCAGGCTGTGTTGTGACTCATGATACAATATTTTGTCACTGCTGTGGGAAACATCATATACAGACTTACACAGTTGTAGCTGGTGACCTTTGCTACCATTTGTAACACGGTTTCAGTGGTGGAGAGAGGAACAAACTCACAGGTACCTGTGTGCACTTCAACTGTGAACGGTCCTCTGGCATATTGGCTAGAGGTCCTTTGGTTCATAGTTCCTGAACCCAAAATGTCTTGAAAACCTCTCAGCACGGTTCTGAACTGATGGGAGACTATTTATAGTCTCTAACCCACTTAGCTTAAGTATTCATAACTTGGCCTGGTAAAATACTTGGTTTTGGGATTTGGTTACATCTCAAACTCTGAGGAGGCATTATTACATAATATGTAGTATAAGCATCTTTGTACAATAAAAAAGGATTGTTTGACCTAAGGATCTCAGGTAGAGAGGATTTGGTTATCTGAATTGACCTTTGAATTATGCCTTATGAAAGTAAAAGTACTCGCATACTTTTTTCTTCTTCTTTTCAAGCTTGTGATACAGATAGGGCAGACACATGCTGGGAAAGGTCAGAGCTAGAACTAGTTTATGCTGTCTGTCTTTCAGAGACAGGGTCTTGCTATGCAGCTTAGGCTGGCCTTGCGCTCGATTTGTAGGCTGGTCTGGTCTCAGACTTCCAGAATCCTCCTGCCTCAGCCTCCCTAGTGCTGGGGTCACAGGTGTGCTCACCCATGCCCTCTGATGCGCTCTTGATTAGTCCTCTGGGTTGTAAGAACCAGAGCTCTCTTCATAATGGTGAGGATGAACCTACCACCACCCAAATGTTTGTCCCTGGCTTGCATCCACGCCCAGCTACCACTGTGTAGATCTGACCTCCTCACTAGGTCCCTGTTACCATCCAGACACCCGCCTTGACCTGTGTGGTCCATTTATGCTCAGAGTCTCCCATGGTGCCTGAGGGAGCCACGAGCTCAAACATGTCAAGGACAGATGCAGGGAGCTGCGTTCAGACTTGGGTTGCGTATTCTCTGCACACTTCGCAGCTGTGATGGGTTTGTTTTCTCATTCATTTTTTTTTTTTAAATAATAAGAATAAAGGATTCGCATATTACCTGCTTTCTTAAAGACAGGAAAATTGCAGCCAATATCCGGATAGCAGTGGGATACTCCTAATGGAGAAGTTTGTACACTAACATCCTAAAGTTAGCCCTGTGTGTTAAAGCTGCTGATGAGGACTGGCTGAGCATTTTTCATTGCACTTGACTATGGGACACAAGCTCAGTGGTGAGCTGTTTCAAATTCCTGTGAAAGCACACCAGGTGGTTCTTGTAAATATGAACTAGGTCAACCAATATGTAAACTGTTTTTTAGATGTCTTTCTGAGAGTACTAACCTAGCAAAGAATAAATTCCCAGCCTGTTACTGCTGTTTACATGTTTTTTTCTTGAAATAGTTTTTTTAAAATTATTTATTTATTTATTTATTTATTGTTTCAGAACTTTTGTTTGTTTATTTATTTTTATGGCTGGTGCAGCATGTGGTGCTGGGGATTGAACAGTGGTCCCTGCAGCCGCCTGCACGCACTTTAGACCACTGAGCCCTCCTGCTGGGCCCCTGAAATAGTTTTTATTAAGGAGGAAATAAAGTATATTTTGTGTTTACTGGGTGGTCCCTGATTGCCACCTCAATTTCCCCTTTCTTCCACCTCAGTCCTTCCTGGTGTTGTTCTTCTGTCTTTTTTCCTTCAGTCATTTGGGTCTCACTGCTCCTGGGCAAACTTTTTCAGAGATATCTGTATTTGAAACTTTTTATTGAGAGAGAGTAGGGAAGTGGTGAGGTTTGGAAATGGACAGCATGGTTTAGGAGTGGCTGGAGGGGTCACCCTGTCTTCAGCAGGTTTCCTGGGAGCACTGCGCTGTGCCCGCTCTAGAAGCAGCCAGGAGCTAGTTAGCTGAGAAGTGAGTGGCATTTATCAGCTTTATTGTCACTGTTGTTTGTTTTTTGTCTTATTTGAACTTATCTTGGGCCATTTAAAGTTCCCCAGCATATCTTTGTTAAACATTTACATTCTTGGATCATAAGACTACCTTTTAAGCACGTCACCTAGTGTTTTTTGTTTTTTTTTTTTTTTCAATACCACAGATTGAACTCAGGACCCTGTGCTTGCCAGGCAAGTAAGTGCTTATTCTACTGAGCTATTTCCATGGCCCCTCGTCACTTAGTTTTGAGTGTAGGATTGCATCTTTGTGTGAGACCAAGTCAGGAGTGAGACCAAGTCAGGAGTATGTTGTAGTTTTCAACACGGGCCTTGTCTGATTTTTGCAAGAGTCTTGACAAAGGAACAAGACGCAGTCTTGGAGGACCATTTTCCGTGCAGCCTTCGTTCCTCACTAGCCATTCCTCTTTGTCTGATTTTTGCAAGAGTCTTGACAAAGGAACAAGACGCAGTCTTGGAGGACCATTTTCCGTGCAGCCTTCGTTCCTCACTAGCCATTCCTCTTTGAATCTTTGGACATGCAAGACTGTGTCACCTCTGCATGTGCCCTGAATGTGGTCTTCTCAGACCTCTTAAGACCTTTTCCTAAAATCTGAGTTAGATCATGTCATTTTCTTTCTTGAAAATTTGGAATTAGTACATTGTTGCTTCTAAAACCGAACATATGCTCCTTGGCATGGCACTTACAAGTCCCCGGGAAGGAGACCTAGACTGCCTCTCCAGTGCTTGACATGTGATTCTTCGCACCTGGGACTTTGATAGCATGTCCTTTGCCTTCGTGTGCTGCAGTGACTGCCTGTTCCTTATCCGTCTGTTTCACTGTCCAGATGTCGTTCTTCTGAGGACAGCATTCATTAGATTAGCACACATCCTGAGTCAGTGTGAGCACCTCTCAACTTGATGACCTTTGGAAGACCTTATTGCCAGAGAGCTCAGATTCCCAGGTGTAGAAACTCAGTCTTGATCGTACCAGTTCCTCAGGAAATACACTGCAGACATACAGTAGCAAAAAACAAATTGAGAAAGTGTTAAAATATGGTCATACCTTTTAGTTTGATTCCATTCAAACCATAGGATATAGCTATGTGTATTGTATTTATTTATTTATTATCTATTTATTTATCCTGCCTCAGGTTTATTTGTACAAAGAGCCTAGGAGGACACCAGCCCCCTAGAGATGGCACCCCAAGGGTCACACCAGTCCTTCTGTTTTTATATCAGCAGATAAAGTGGCTTTTACTGTGGAACCTTCACATGAGCTGGGCACCTTTGGGAGCCTGGGCTGGAGCAGAAGCTGGAGCCTGGTCCTTAGCTGCAGCGTGGGCCTTTGGCTGGCAAGGCCTGCGACCCTTGGCAGTGCGGGCTCAGATACACTTCCCAAGCTTAGGGTGAGCAATATAGGCAAGTTGAGTGAGCCTGCGGTTTACTCCCTTTGGGATGATTTTGGGCTTGACCTCCTTGGACTTGACGAGGGCCTTGGTAGCCTCCGTGTGTGCCCTCATGGCCTTGGCGTTGTTTGCTTGCATCTTCTTGAAGCCCTTCTTGTGGTTCTTGGCAAAACGCATATTCCTAAGGAACTTGGGATCTACCCCCTTCAGAGATTCGTTTCTTGGTGCCATTTCTGTGCCATTTTCTGGACTGGTTGTGCATGGTGTGGTTCTTGGACTTGGCCATAACTGCACTGTAAACTGCGGCTGCCAACCACCTGGAACCAGAAGAAGAAAAGAAAAAGCTAAAGAAATTCTGTTTTCTGTACTTCAGATGTTTGGGATATTATTTGCCACCCTTCAGGGGAGTCATTTAGACTTTGACTACTTGCTTTCTGCTCTTGATGAGTAGTTCCAGGAATAAGGCCTAGATCAGTGGTTCTCGACCTGTGGGTCGTGACCTGGGTGGGGGTCAAATGACCAAAACACAGGGGCCGCCT
Organism: Myocastor coypus; assembly: GCA_004027025.1. NCBI lineage: Eukaryota > Metazoa > Chordata > Mammalia > Rodentia > Myocastoridae > Myocastor > Myocastor coypus. Next base: position 23,717 of record PVJA010010429.1, read on the forward strand.
AAAGCCATTGGAAAATACATATTTAAACCCATACTATGCCATGGTGAAATGTTATTTATTGGAATTATTAATTTGAAGTAGCCACTAAAATTATTTTTTGGTTTGGGGTCACCACAACATGAGGAACTGTATTGCAGGGTCACGGCATTAGGTTGAGAACCACTGGCCTAGATTCAGCTACTACCAGGCATATTTTAGCATCACAGAATTTAAAAACCCAAGTGGGTTTATATATTTTGTTAAAATCTTACAGTAAGAAAGGGCAGGCCATGCTGTTTCCTTGTGTCTGGAGTCATTTGACAGTAGACAGGTGATACTTTGAACTCTGATACCAGCTGTGGTGGTCTCTTCTTGCTTTCAGCCAAAGCAGAGAAATGAGCAAGTTGCTTGTAAAATACATTTGACGGAAATCCTGAGATATTCCAAGGCAACCTATGGTTTATTTTTTCTGCCACTCTTGAGTCTTTCCAGAGTTCCGCTCAACGATGCCCTGAGAATCTTGGTCTGTGCTCACTGGGAGTGAAAGCAGGCTTGCTCTGTCGCTGCTGACAGCTCAAGCCATGTGCAGCAGAGTGGTATGGAGTAGACCGGCAGTGTGCTGGGAATTTCTCCACTTCGTCCCTTTTGTCTTCACTGCAGGCCATGCAAGGGTTGTGGGGGAGAATTCCCTAAGGCTGTGAAACCAGGGGAAGGCAAACTGCCTTCGGTCTGAGGCCGCCTCCTTCCCAGCACTCACTTTGTGACCTTTACTCAGCCTCTGTTCCTTCCTTGTGGGCAACTGCACTTTTGTCTGCCTATGTCAGAGGTGGTGAATGTGAGCAGGGTCTTCACAGTAAAGCTAATGCTCATGTGGGAGAAGGGAATTTTCTTCACATTTCAAAAATACTTCTTAGAAATTTCGGCTGACATGTGTATTTTTCCCTTCCTGTGTCTTTTATTTATATGTTTTTTTTTTAATTTGGAAGAAATGAGACATTAGGTGTTATCATTATTAGATTTGAACTGATAAGCAAGCTGTTCTTTTATGTTTGAGTCTTTCTTACAAGGACTGACTAACCTGTAAATTAGAATGTCATTTTTGCAAAATATAGTGATCGGAGCAAAAATAGTTGGCCTTTTTTTTTTTGGTCTGACGATGCCTTCAGGGCACAGCAGGTTTGGCTTGTAGAGCTGGGAATCGAACCCTGGCCCGCTGCGTATTTGCTTGAGCAGATGCTTAAGGAAGTGTGCCAGTCCCCAGGCCCACAGGGCAAAAATAGTTGGGACAAGAAAATGTAAGGCAGTTGCTCATAAATGCTTGCTGGGTCCCCTTAGCATCAGCTGCTTTGTTTTGGGAGCATATTCTGCTGTTTTTTGTTGTTGAGGGAATTAGGGTTGAACCCAAGACCTGTACATTGAGCTGTATTCTCAGCTTTTTTTTTTTTTTTTTTTTTTTTTTGAGGGACCAGGGTTTGAACTCATGACCTTGCACTTGCCAGGCAGACACTTGTGCCACGGAGCTATCTCCCTAGCCTTTAGCTTTTTAATTTTTTAATTTTTAGATTTTACTAAGTTACCCAGGTTGAGTTCTAATTTATAATCCTCCTGCCTCAGTCCCCCAAAGTGCTGGAATTATAAGCGTGTGCCACCACACTTGATTCATACTATGCTGTAATAGTCTTAGAGTGTTTTCATGGCCTCATGTAACCTTTAAATCGAGCAGTATGGGCTACCATCATCACTCTTGTCAAGCAGGGTGCCTACGCAGGAGCAGCCAGTTTCGCGTGCCAGTTGGAATCCACCTCATTCCATTTCTCAGCTCTGCTTTCCTGGTGTTGACTTCACCGCAGGCAGGTGCTCGCCTCGTGAGGCAGAGATAACCACCAGCAGCGCCTGGGCTGCCTTTTAAAGCCGAACCACTGAGTTTGGAGACCGGTTGCCCGGCTCCCCTGGGTCAAAAGGCCGTGTCTGCCTGGCCACACCTAGAACACGGCCCTGTCTGAAAGTAGAAGAAAGACATGTCCACAGTGAGTTGGCCTTGCGATGGTCAGCACAAGTCAGCGTGCTGGTGTAACGTGCGGCACAGGTGGTGGAAGGCGCCACCAGAACCATGTGTTCTCTGCTTCTGGGAGTTAAGAAAAGAAATCAAAAAAGAAAAAGGTTAAGTGTTAACTGCCATTGTCTGAAAAAGAATAGATAACACACTTGTGGTTGGGTTCCAGGCTCTCTACCACTTTTCTTTAAAACTTGTGGCACTCATAGTGCCCTGTGGTGGGGAGTCCTATGTTGGAGCACCTGGAGCTCAGCAGCGCCGGGGTGGGCATCGCTGTGTGCATCTCGTGGATGCCTGTGGACTGAGTCCATGAGTCTGGCTCCAGATGCCCACTCTCCTACTTGGAGGGTTTGCTGAGCAAACCCATCCATCTGTCCACCATTCCTGCCACGGACCCCTCCGTGCCTCTTTCCTGAAGCTGTCCCAGGACTTGCACCTCCCCAGTTCTGCCTCCTGAGTGCACCTCTGTGTTTGCCCACTGCTGTCTCCCGGGTCTGGGAGGGAGGAAGGAAGGGCCTGGGCCTTTATTCCCATTCTCTGCAGCCTTTCTGCTTCCGGTGGTGGTCCCACCCTGCTTTCTGTAGGGTAGACAGACTGCACGTGGGGAAGGGGTGGGATCTGCTCAGCTGCTGCTCCCCTTGGCCTGCCCCCGTCCCCCCGCCTTCCGGCCACCTTTCCTTGCGGTGTTTCCTTTTCCTGCCGCTGCGGTCTTGCACCTTCCCCGGCTTTGTCTTCCCAGGGTGTGTTCAGTGTGTACTTCCTCCCCTTTACTTCTTTGGGTCTGTATCACTTTCAGCCCTCAGGGACTGCTCTGCTTCTCTTCCTCATCCCTAAAATTGGAAATCGGAGATTCTTTCCCAGCCTTTATTTTCCTTCTTACACTTTAACAATTTGGCATTGTTTGGAGGCATTTGATTATTTGCCTCATATTCGTCACTGAACCACGGAGGCCAGGCCCAGTGTGGCTGTTTGGGCTGTGGTGAATGCTGGCTTTGGTTCATGAGGAGGGCTCACTTTTCCTATAGTTCTTTCACTTGGATGTCACTCATTACTTAAGAATAAGCTTGTGTTTTCTTCGGAGGAGCTCTAGCCCTGTAGCTTGTGTTTTGCTAACAAATAAGCTGTGCTCCAGACTTGGTGACACACACTTGTAATCCCAGCACTCAAGAGGCCAAAGCAGGAGGATTGCTATAAAGTGAAGACCAGCCTGAAGTACGTAGTGAGTTCAAGGCCAGCCTGAACTGTCTAGTGAAATCCTACCAAAAAGGGGAGTAAACCATGCTGCATTTATTGCCAGGTGTTGTTGCCAGCAGCAGTTTGGAGGCTGCACAGTGATGTTGGCTTTGAGCCCTCTGCATCAGAGCAGATATTATCAAAGAAGATAATACATTTGGGGGTATTAGCCCTCGAAAGGTGGCCTGTGTGTGATGGGGACAGCCATAGGCTCTGCTGATTTGCTCCAGGTGGTTCGGCCCAGTCATATTGAGGCTCAGACCCCCCTTTGACTGTGAGGTGCTACCCCCAGAGCCCAGGCACCCCTCACTGTCTTTGCCTGTCCTTAGGATTTCTGGTGTCAGTGGTGCCCAAAATATCTTCAGGAGGAGAAACTTTTCCTTTGGTGGTTTACTATCAGAAGCAGCCTCCCCGCCTCAGCCACAAGAGCCGGGCTCAGGGTTACCCACCAGGGTGGATGGTGTCCCTTTCGAGGCCTTCCGCAGCAGACTGTCCTGGGTCCCAGGGCTCCGCTGTCTGGGGACACTGGTGCCTGCTGGCATGCACAGTCTGCTGGCCAGGGCATCTCGAGTAACTGAACTTGTGTCTCCCTTTTTAAAACTTGCAGTTGGTCCTGTTCGGAGCTGGACCTGAGTGAGATTCGCCTGATAGTTTACCAGGACTGCGAGAGGAGGGGCAGACAAGTCTTGTTTGATTCTAAAGCTGTTCAGAAGATTGAAGAGGTGGCTGCCCAGGTACGATGTGCTGACTTGCTTCCCCTTCTTCCGTTTGTTCTTTTAACTGCCTCTTGGACCAGTTCCTTGCTAACCTGCAGTCTTTTCTTGAGCTGTAGTGGAGTCTCCGATGATTCAGACAAAAGTGAGCCATGCTCTTGCCACAACAGGCACGTTCCTAAGCCAGGGCAACTACTGGTGAGGGGTGGGGTAGGTGCTGACCATGGGCACTAAATACTCCTAGAGGGAAGTTTGTGGATCAGCTGGGAACCAGGAGGACTTTGGTGCCAAATGTATGCATCCAGTGGGGTAAGAAAACGGCGCTAAACTTGATAAAGCAAGTAAAGTGTTCACCCGAAGGAAAGTTAATTTATCATTGTGGCCAGTGTTTCTTGTAGATATTCAAAAACACATATAGCATCATGTTAAAGAAAATTTGCATTCCTCTCCATAAGCTTGACTGTGCTGACAGAAATTGTCTGGAAGGGCTGTCTTCTCTTCTCAGCACTGACCAACTGAGCACGCATCCATTCTTGTCCCTGGGGGTGGAGAGGGCAGTGGGCAAGGGACCTGGAGTGTACAGAATAGAGACAGAGCAGGAGAAGCAAAACAACGTATCTAAGTGAAGACATGCCGTCAGATGCCTCCGCAAGTGTCTGCGTTAGACCTCCACTCTTGGCAGGGTTTGTCTAGGTACTTACAAGTTAGATGAACCACTTGTCCTCATTCTGTTCCTGTTCAGAGCTACTTCCCATGGGGCGAGAAGCTGTTTCCCCTTTGGTCAGGATCATTTCTTTCCTTTTTTTTTTTTTTTTTTTGTCGGGATCATTTCTGAGGAAGGAAGTATGTGGCAGAAAGCTGCTGAGCTGGGCGGCAGCCAGTGCTGGGCTGGCTTCTGCCAGGTAGCTAATCATTACAGTAGTTGTTGGGCTTGTTGGGCAGGCAGAGGAGAGAGCTACAGGTCTCTCAGGTGAGTCACTGTGGGCTTCAATGGGAGATTGGGATCAAAAGTCCAGCACACAGCCTTTGTTTGGTGGATAGGACGTGGCATCCTCTGAGTTCTCCAAGTGTCTGGCGCAGGTGGCTCATTTGAACACCACATCCCATCCTTAGGGTGGTGGGCAAAATACCCTCATTGGATTTTTTGTTTGTTTTTATTTTTTGTTATTCAAGACAGGGTTTCACTGTGATTCAGGCCAAAGTTGAGCTCACTCCATAGCCCCAGCTGGCCTGGAATTTACAGAAGTACTCCTGCCTAAGCATCCAGTGTTGGAGCTGTGGTCATGAGCCACCATGCCTGGCACCTCAGGCATCCATTTTTGAAAGGAACTGCAATTGGTGGTATCCCAGAACAGTGATACCTCTGGAATCTGATACATGGGCTATCTTAGAATTACACACTTAATCAAAGAGCTTAGGCTTGAGGACATGGGCAGCTTGCCCAAGACTGCAGTAGAGCCCCACGGGTGCTTTCCATGCCTTGCAGGACTCTGTGCTACTGCAGTTAAGAGTCTGCCCACTCAGTGCGTTCTAGTGCTGGCTGCAGCCTGTGGGGTGCTGGGTGAGGTGGGTGGGACTTCCTATCATCTGAGCCCCTCTTGGGCAGTGCTTGTGCTTGAGCGGATTAAGTAACAGCTAGATCTGGAGAGGGTACTGAGGGGACTGCTGTGTGTCACGGTTAACTTTGAACTCCGAGTGCTATCATTACCAGAGTGACTGTCACCTTGTATGTGTTCCTTTTCAGCCCCACCCCATGCACTTGCCAGGCTGTAGGCACAGCTGCAGGCCAGCAGTGTGACGGTCACACTGAAGAGTAGATAAGCTGCCATTGGTTCATGGTTTTCCAAGCAAAAGCTCTCTAAGCAAGAAAGAGGAAGGGAGGCAAAGAAGATTCAGAGTAGAAAGTGCATCTCACAGAAATGGCAGGGTACAGCCACCAAGAGTGATTATTTTGGTGGAGGGTGCTGGGGTGAAAATCAGTAAGGTTGTCTTTCTGCTTGCATTTCACTATGGTAAACATTTAAATTTGAGTGTCATCTTTCTCCTTTTCAGTTTCATTAATTACGGCTGCACGTGGAATAAAAATGATCTTGTAAGAACCAAATAGAAGACAGGTCTCATTGACGGATTTCCAGTATGAATTAAAGTATAATATAATAGTAGTCAAACTATTTGAGGCGAATGAAGTCTCAGTATATAACCCACCATTTTTTAAAATACCATTCTGGAGCATTTCCCCTTTCCGGATGTTATAGACACTCAGAAACCATATTTCAGTCATCATAAGGAAAAAATATGAAAAGCTTTTGGATTTTAATACAGTGAGCAGGCACAGAGTGTGTTGATGTAGCCTGCACAGCTGCTAACCCTGTTCCATACCTGCCCCTCTCAACCCAGAGAGCAGAGGATGGGCCCGACAGAGTGCCAGCTCGGAGCCGTCCAGGAAGCGGCAGTGGGGGTGGCGGCGTCTGCTCCAGCAGTTCTGGGGTGTCTTCACACCATGCCAAGGAGCAGTTTCCGAAGTACCAGGTGAGGTGCCCTTGCTCTCAGAGTCCACAGGTCAGAGGTGAGCTGTGGGTCCCTGCCTGCCTGGGCTCAGGGCTCTCCTTGGGGGCACGGGAGCAAGTCTGGAGTGGCATGGTCTTGATGCGGCAGGCTGGCGCTATTTGCTGTAGGCTTTCACGTCTCCATGAAGCTATAATCAGGCAGTGGTGAGACAGCACAGTGCATGCTGAGTGAGGAGGAGGTACGGCAAGCGCAGTAAGCTATCTTCTGTTTCTTCTCTGTTTTGGACCAGCATCGTAGGCACACATTTTCTAGTTTTATTGTAAGAGCTCCTCAGATTCTACAAATGTGGTGGACATCCTGAGAAGCTAGAAATCAGAAGAAAGGGGGCATTTTTATACTTGGGGCATGGGGGTGCAGTGGGAGATAGTGATTAAGATACTTCATAAACACTGACTAGCTACAGGGAGAAGTGGCTTATAAAGAGTGAATATGAAAAAGGTGATTGGTGGGAGCTGTACATCAGCATTTTTTACCCATGCAGTCTTTTTTTTTTTCTTTTTTTCCATGTACAGTCTTAAAGGCTGTGTTGCTAGAAGAGCAAAGCCAACAGTGTGAGACAGTGAGGGGTCTGCACAGCCAGCAGGGACGCTGTGGGCTTTGCAGGAGGACGGAGGTGGCCCCTAGGACAACCGGCAGGATGGGTGGGGCAAGGTCAGGTGCACTGGGTAGCACTCAGATGTGGGGGCAGGCCTGCAGCTTATGGCTGCCCCACGGCAGACAGACACACAGACAGGGTGAGACAAGGGGGTGAACAGGCGGACTGGTCACAAGCTGAAGGAGTCACATATTTTTGTAAGATTTTAGTGCAGTTAGACCATCTGTTATCTTTTGAACCCACACAAAGCCCTGACTACATCAGTTGGCAGGGTTTTTTTTGCCAACACTTAATGATTTAGTTGAAAACACTGAGCTGTGTTTCTTTATAGGTTGTGCTCTTAGTGCTTTCATAATTTAATGTTTTTAAAGTTTATAAATGTAGTGATAATCTTTATTTATATTAAAAATGAATGCTATTAAAATGCTTGGATCCTGTGTGAACATAATGTGTATAGAGGTGAAGAACATTAGTATTCTCTTGGAGGAAGGACTCAGACAGTCATTATCCTAGATCATGCTTTAAGAAATAATTGCAGGGCCTGGTGAGATAGCTTGGTGGCCTAAGTGCCTCCTTGGCAAGCACAAGGACCCAGGTTCAGTCCCTAGTACCATATGCCACCAGACCCTGAAACCCCTGGCATGCTGTGCTGGCCACCAAAACTGGGTGTGGTGGTGCACACCTGTAATCCCATCACTGGGGCAGCTGAGACAGGAGGATCACTGGAACTCTGAGTTGTGTAGTGAGCCCCTGTGCCAAATACATAAATAAATAATTTTTAAAAAGAAATAATTGTAGCTGGTATGATGGACGGCTCATGCCTTTAACCCCAGCACTGGGGAGGCTGAGGCAGGAGGATTGTCATTAGATTGAGGCCAGCTTGGCCTACACAGTGAGTTCAAGGCTAGCTTCAGTTATTCAGGAAAAATCTTAAAAAATAATTATCTACTAAAAAAAGTGATGAATAAACATTGTTTTGTATTGCATTGTCCTTGGTGTGGTTTCATGCTCTCACTTGACTTCGGTTCCTTGTAAGTAGTACACAAGGCCAGCTTCCGATGTCAACATGCTTGGGGAGATGATGTTTGGCTCAGTTGCCATGAGTTACCAAGGCTCCACCCTAAAGATACACTACATCCGGTGAGTATGGGCCTCTGTTTCTGCTGGCTGTGAGAAACAGCACTGGCCAGACTGACTCTAATGAAACACACTTGCTTCCTGTCTTGCAGCTCCCCTCCACAGCTGATGATTAGTAAAGTCTTCTCTGCCAGAATGGGCAGCTGCTCTGGAAGCACAAATAAGTAAGTGTGTGTGCATACACCCCTTCCTGCTCTTTTGGTGTGTTTGTTTCTGGATAGAGCAATTCCTCAGTCATGAGGCACTTAGAGATGTGGAGCAGCATGAGTCAGAGTCACCCAGGGACTCAGGTAGACCCTGGGCAGCGGCACATGGCCAAGGCCTCTGATTTCTCAGGTGCTCTTCAACATAAAGGGCTGTCTGTGTTTTCCATCTCTGTCAGCTACTCATTGTATTCCTGCTGTCAGTCACCATGTTTTATTTCTCTGCACAGTCACAGGGGACGTGGTGGCATTACACAAATGGGTCTCTGGTACTGACACTGTTTTATGTTTGTAATATCTTACATCTTTATTTCTGAAGGGTTAGGTGCACAGATTTCTCCCAGGCTGAGTGTGCCCGAGTGGTGTCAGGGCCAGAGCCACTTTTCCTTTGTCACTGACAGGGAGGCACTGGGCTTGGACTCTCAGTGCTGGGGTCCACTCTCTACACTGCTGAGTGGAGCACGGTTCTGAAGTGTCTAACTTGCTTTTTTATGTTATGGCCAGCTCAGCCTGCCCTGGGAGTGGGGCTGGCGCAGCATGTGGTGCCAGGGATCAAACTGCGGTGCCTGCAGTTGCCTAAGCTTGCCTAAGCAGGCGCTTTAGACTGCTGAGCTGTCTTACTGGCCCTCTTACTACACTTAGGGTTACAGATTTTGAACTTTCAAACCGAAATACTTCATATACTTGTGAGAAAATTAATAAGCAAAAACATTTGTTAAACTTAAAAACAGACTTGCTATATTTTAAGGGGCATTCATAGGGATCAGATGAAAGATGTTTTTTGTAATCCTAGGAAACTAAAGTCTTGCATCTCTGTATATTTGGGTGCCACTGTATGAGTTGTTGCTTATTCTTCTACAAAACAATGTAAGCACTTAACACTGGACTGTCATGACGTAAGGCACCAGGAAAGTAATTTTATTTCTTAATTGGTATCCCATTTTTATGCCCTTTGGGTTAACTGAATGTTTATCACACTAATCCCTTACAATAAAATATTGAGCTCAAATTTAAGTAACAGTTATTTTGGTTTCCTTAAGCTATATTACCATGTAATTCTTGGTATTTATTTTTCTTGTTAAAAATGTGCTATTCAAATCTGTTCCATTCACATGTTTTATGAGTGAATTCTAACTCCTTAGAAGTTTTGAAGTCAAACTTCTTGGGAATCATAATTTCTGACATATCTTTCCCCTAAAAAGTGTAGCTGAATTATTCATAGATGTTAATTAAGAGTTAAAATTAATTTTAAGGGTTTATGTAAAACCTTCAAAGTGAATACCAGCATCTTGCGTGTCAGTTGCTAAAGCAAAATTTAGAAATGGAAAGCAGTATTCTAGGTATCTGGCCCTGAAGAGAAACTTAACAGTTTGGTGTTCCCTTATAGGATATGGAATTGTAAGGAGTGTGCTTGTTTAGTTGTAAGGACCGGGTTGTGTCCAAAACATTTTCATTTCCCCCAACGAATTCCTCTGAAGTTGCCCCTTCAGTTCCCTTTGTCGACATGAGACCATTTATTTATATAGAAGAAGCACTGATGACTGTTGCCCGTATTTGGTCTCTAATAGAAAATAGCATTGTTGACATCTTCATGTTTTTCTCCTTTCTCTTTCTCCTTTCTTCCCTCTGTGTTTAGCTTGCAAGATAGCTTTGAATACATCAACCAAGATCCTCATGTGGGAAGACCAAACACCAGCCAGAACAGTCTGGTCACATGTCGCACTGGAAGTAACCTAGGTAAAATCAGACGCATGCACAGGTTTTCCTCTCTTAGTATTACGATTATGAACGTGTCTTGTTTTTTTAAGGTCATGGCGTGGTGTTTGGTTTGGTTTGACGTTCCCTTTAATCTGTCTATTTTTGTGTGTGTGCCGTGTCTGGTCTCTGCGTGTCTGTCTAGGTCTGCTGCAGGCCTGCAGCAGCAAGCTGCTGCTGGGGGTGGCCGAAGGAGGACCTCTCCGGCTCACCCGGAGTGCTTCTTTCTTTGCAGGTTTGTGTGGAATGCTGAGGGTGACCCCCACACATGAATAACTCCTCAGCAAATAGCAAAAACCTATTGGTGCCTCTCTAGAAACCCAAAGGGCTCTTGTGATGAGAGATACTAGTTTTAAAATGCAGCCAAATTCTTGGAGTTGTGAAAATTCCACCCATACACCTTTATTGTAAGTGCCTCAGCTAATACCTCAGTGTAAGCTGGTTTGATCTGAAACAAGCCCTTCACGTTTCTAAGAGGATTATGATTTCTGATTTTCCTGGCATCTCCTGCTGCTCTGAATTGTTTCCCTTTGCCATGGTGTGTGTTACTTACTTACTCACTTGCACCTTTATCTGCATGGATCTCTGCATCACCCTAATAAGAGCATGGACAAGCTTTCTAACTCTACCCCCCCACACACACACACATTCATTGAAGCACTTGAAATGCAGTTTCTGGGTTCATTATCAGTATAGTCACCTTCATGTTCTAGGTGTATATTCTTAGACTTAACTGGCCTCAGCAGCTCAGGCTGTTCAGTTCTAGTAATGATCTTGGCATGATTAACAAGCATAGGACCCTTCATTACTAACATTTAAGACTGTGATAAGTATGGCAAATCGTGTTTTCCATTCAGTTCTCCTTTGTAGCCTGAAATACTCCAGGCACTATAGTTAACTGATTCCCTAATGGGACTGACACCCTCCCACATGCTTAGAGTGAGGATAGCATGTTTGTATACTTTCTTTAAAATTGTGAAGATAAATATGCTTCACAACAGAGCTGGAGCGCAGTAGTCAGGAGCTGAGCATGAGGCTTCTTGTGCACTGCAAAAAGCTTTGAGATTAACCTCTCATCTGCCTTCCACCTCAGGTCAGTCTGGGGCATTCCAGCAAGTCCAAAGTACTTGCTGGTTTTCCAGAAATCGTGCCAACACAGGAGTTTTCTAAGTAACTTCACAACAGTACTGCAGTGGGTGCATATGGAAAGGCAGAGGAAGAAATACTGGAAAATGAACATGTCTTTTCTGTTGACCAAGAGAGTGGGTCATAAATGGAGAATCATTTTTGAATTTATGAAATGGTTTTCAAGTATTTCTGGTCCCTAAAGTTTCCTACAGTGATTTCTGAAACTAGCATTTTAAAAATACAGTACTATTTAGATACATCTAATAATGAGGAAAGTGTCTAAAAATATCCGCCTGGGAATGTTCATTCACTGTTTTAACTGAATGAATGGTTTATTGAGTAGGTAATTTTAGGAACTGAACCTCACTCAAAATATTTTATATGCCTAATAGGATAAAGGAGGTTATTACTTGATTCTCTTGAGACATGGTCTTGATGCGCAGTTCAGGCTGACCTTGAACTCACTTTGTAGTCCAGGCTGGCTTCAAAAGTGATCCTCCTGCCTCAGCCTTCTGAGTGTTGGGATTACAGGCATGCACCACCAAGCCCGGCCTCTTTTCTTTTTTTCTTTTGCATATTTAATTTTGCTTTCTAGTTAATCTCTACTATATGTAAGGTAGCCAATCATTATAATAGCCTACTTTGTAGAAATCACTGTATTTGTTTTTAAATTTTCCTACCTTTGAAAAGACTAATAACATGTTTTCTTGTATCTTTAACTAGCACACAGCACCCCGGTCGACATGCCAAGCCGAGGACAAAATGAAGACAGGGACAGTGGAATTGCTCGATCAGGTATTTCACCAGTTTAACTAAATACAATGAGCTATAAAAGCATATAGTATTTATGGTTAAAATGTGTTTATTTTGGTGTTTTCCTAATCGGTGAAGTTTGGCAAAGATCTTTTGACAAAGATCTAACCACAGTAGCTCCCTGTGGTTAGACGTGTATTTTTTTGGTACTGGGAATTGAACTCAGGACCTTGTGCTGCTGAGCTCCATCCTTGGCTAGACATGTATTCTTTCTGTAGTCTCTAGGTACAAGCAGGAAGGTGAAGGGTGAGTGTGTGGAAACGGGCTACATGAGCTCATCCTTATCACCCATGCGCGGGATGGCTTTCTCATTACCGGTGATTCACGGTCAGCTGAACTATTGAATTCCACCAGTCTGTGCACGGGTTGAAGAGCGTCATGTCCTAGGATTCAGCCCCGTGGCCCACTTGGGGCCCTTGGGGTGGTTGGATCTCAGGGTGGCATGGAGGTCTCAGAATCGCTCAGGTCTCCGGGGGCAGCCTGAGCCAGAAGTCAGGGCAGTCTTTGTCACGTTGCTGCTGCAGGGGCTGACCAGATGGGGCAGAGCTCTATCTGTCTGTGCATGACGCTCTTGTGGAGCCTGCCCCAGTGCTCAGACCACAGTTTGTGTCCTCTGTAATACTGTTTTATTTATGTTGTTCTAGAAAAGATTTTGGGAATTTGAAGGAACTGATAGCAACAGAAACAGTTATAGGACGGAGTATGACTCTTCTAAGTGGCTTCGCTTCACACTATAGTTGGTGTTAGTAGTTCATACTGGGCAGGCCCAACCCTGACCTATACTTGCATTCTGATTCCTAAAACTGCTTTTCTTCACCCTTTAAGAAGCAGGACAGCCGAAGGGCGAGTTAGGGTTAGGGCGGGAAATGTGTGGCTGCTGGATCCGATCTGAGCACTTTTCTAAGCTGCGAGAAGGCCTTGGGACTGACTGGGAGTAGAGACCTGGGGGCAGCTGCCTGGCTTTGGTGTTCCACCACTTCTGCCTTCCTCCAGGTCTGGCTGGGGTAAGGGGCAGAAGTGCTAAGTGGGCCACAGAGCATCCTGACTTTTGCTGTACCATAGCAAGGCTAACCTCTGTATCATCTGCCTGCCTGGGAGCAGCTCTGATATCCCCAGATCTGCACAGAGACCTGCCTGGGCTCCAGGGCCCCGGCAGGATAGCGTGAGAGCTCTGTATGTGGTTCTGGTGGTTTCCTCACTAAGGTTTCTGCTCTTAAGATACAGCATGGGAGCTGGGCGTGGTGGCGCACGCCTGTAATCCCAGCACTTGGGAGGCTGAGGCGGGAGGATCGATGTGAGTTCGAGACCAGCTTGGGCTACAAAATTGGGCTCAAAGCAAGCCTGAACTGCATAGTGAGACCCTGTCTCAAAAAGACAAAAAAAAAAAAAAAAAAAGATACAGCATGGCAAGACCGAGGCCCAGGTCCAAAACAACAGGGCTTCTGCATGGAAGAGAGCTGGCAGTAGAACTAGATGTAGGGGAATTAAGATTATTTTAACTTATTTAGGGTTTTTTTGTTTGTTTGTTTTGTTTTGTTTTTGTCAAGGTCTCAGTGTTTGGCACACTCTGGTCTCAGACTCACTATATGTAGCTCAAGCTGGCTTTCAAATTATTATCCTCCTGCCTCAGCTTCCCAAATGCTGGGATTATAGGCATACACCACTGCACCTGGCCATCCTGGTGATTTTAAACTTCTATTTAAAGTTGAGGGACAGAGAACCTTGAAAATAGATTTCATGCACTAGAGCGATTCTAGGTTTACAGAAAAGTTGGGAAGATTATAGAGAGTTCCCCTGCACCCCCTCCAGTCTGCCGTGTTATCCTGGTGCCTGCTATGGCGAGAGCAGACCTCTGTTGAAGCTGACGCATTGCTGTGGGCTTTGGGTCATGGTTCTGTCGCTCCCTTAGCTTCATCTTTTCCACCCAGGACCGCAGCACTCCTAGTTTCCTCATCCCTTCTGGCTCCTTCAACTTTGGTGTCTGATGGCTCTGAGGAGCACTGGCAATGTGTTTGTGGGATACTCCACTATGAGGGTGTTCCCAGCGTGTTGCTCATCTGATGGGGGCTGTGAATTGGGACGGAGATGGAAGTGGTGGCATTTTCCTCCTGTGGTAGCATGTACCCCTGGTGATGGCCTGGCTTGCTGGCCGAGGAGCTGACAGTTGGGTTTGCCCGCTGTTCCATGGTGCTTTCCTCCTGCTCTGTGTCCACACTTGAGGGAGGCAGGCTCTGTGCTCAGGGCTTGCCCCAGGGAGCATGGGGGACCCACATGGTTCTTTGGGATCACTCTGGGGAGATGTGTCTATTTTCTTTGCTTATTTCTTTAGTCATTACATTAGTGTGGAACAAAGATACTCATTTTCACTGCGAGTTTTAGCCCCACGCTGTGCCCATTTGTCCCGTGGACTCCTGCTCTGCCACTACACCTTCCTCATGGGTGCCCCTCTGTGTGGCTCTGCCCACTGCTCCAGAGCCATCTGGACCCTGGATCCTGAGTCCTGGGCTTGGTGGCTCTCCACCCACACATGGAAGTCCAGACTGAGTTGACATAGCAGGGACACACAGCCTCATGGTATTTTTTTCCCTTGGGAATTTTGAGTGTGTTTCCTGTGTCTATGTAAATTGAAAGACAGTGCTCTAGGCAGCTACTTCAGTCGCTGCAAGGCTGTGGGGAGAGGAGTGTGGGTCTGGACGCACTGCCGCAGGTATGTGAAATGACTGCCAGAGCTGCCCTGTGAGGACATGAGCTGGGTGGTGGTCCACCCAGCCCGGAAAGCAGAGAGGACACATAGTGAGATGCTTTTCTTTTTTTAGCCAAATTTCCCACAAATTCTCTAGTTCTGAGTAGTCTTCTGTGTTTAGAAATAGGAAGCTGGCTCAAAGAGATGGGTGAAAGCAGGGCTGCAGTTGGGAAGAGGTGGACATTGGGTGAGCTCAGGTTGAGAGCATGGTACTGTGGTGGCCGCCTTGCCACCTAGTGCAGTGTGGCACTGAGTGCTCCTTTTACCAAGTGGCAAAGCCCTGGCAAGAGAAATCATTTTCCCATTTCCTCGAGTCTGTTTCCTCCATTCGTCAGGTGGCAGTGTGATAACTGCTACTGTGTACTTTTTTTTTTTTTTCTTTCTTTTTGAGACAGGGTCTCTCTGTACAGCTCAGGCTGGCCTTGAGCTCACTTTTGTAGCCCAGGCTGGTCTCAAACTCTCACCGATCCTCCCGCCTCAGCCTCCTGAGTGCTGGGATTACAGGCCTGCGCCACCACGCCCGGCTTACTGTGTACTTTTAAACAGTTTTATTGATGTGCTTTAAAGTGAGATTTGGGATTTCAGGGCGTGGGTGCACACCGTCACTGTCAGGTGACACACAGATGGTGGCCACTGCAGACGTGGAACCTCTCACTGCTAGCTGTCAGGGTCAGGGAACGCCACATAGACGCACATACCCCACAAGTGGAACACCTTGTTTTGTAGGGAGGCTTTTGGGACAATGGGAGTTCTCTGACCACTGATTCAGTTATTTACCTCTGTCATGCCTGTAATTTTATTTTATATTCCATCAATATAAGATCATGAAAACAAAAGTAATTGCAGCGAAACATATAGAACTAGAAATTCTTTCATAAACAGAAAGATGAATTTGTGTTTGTTTGTTTGTTTGTTTGTTTGTTTATTTATTTATTTATTTTTATGGCTGGCTCAGCCTGCCCTGAGGGCAGGGCTGGCGCAGCATGTGGTGCTGGGGATCGAACTGCAGTCCCTGAAGCCGCCTCAGCTTTCCTAAGCAGGCGCTTTAGACCACTGAGCCATCCGGCCGGGCCCCGAGTTTGTGTTTAGACATGGAAGTGAGGACACAGTATATGATGTGGAGGAAATTTTGCCTCAATATAAAATGAAGAAGTCAAGAGACAAAAATATAGAAGTAAGCTTCATGATAGGGCATTAACGATCAAGTTAAAGCAAAGGAGTGCTATACGGACCATGTTATCAGATTCTGTAATGTGTACTCTGATTATCAGTTCAGTCAGTATTTGTAAGGTGGCATCTGGTAATTTTTCAGTTGCCGTATTTGTGATCCTTGCTTGATATTTTCATTTATAAAGGGTGAGGTTTTTTTGGCTATATGAAAATATTTATAAGACAGAAATTATAGTCTCCCCCTGCTGGATGTGACTGTCAGGACCTAAAATTTAGGTTACTTGGCGTGCGTGTGTGTTTCAGTTTTTCACTGTGTTAAATACGCACAACACAACAGGTACTGCGTTCCCCTTTCTAACGTGCAGTTCAGCAGTGCACTCATAATGTGCGGTGGATTCATGTCCCTCTTGCCTTGCCTCTCTGTCCTTGCAGCCTCGCTGAGCAGCCTTCTGATCACGCCCTTCCCGTCCCCCAGCACCTCCGTGTCATCCTCCAGCAGCTACCAGCGCCGCTGGCTCCGGAGCCAGACCACAAGCTTGGAGCATGGCGTTTTTCCACGAAGGTGAGCGGCCCAAGCCAGGGAGCACAGTGGTGGCCAGTGGGGCCTTGTGGAAGGAATGTCAGAGAAAGGACCGGAGGAGGCACAAGTGGCTCGCAGCCTGCATCTAGCAGTCCTCGGGAGCAGGTTACAGCCGCTGAGAAGTCAGTGGCCCTGGTCGCTAGACTCTGCATGGAGTAATCAGGAGCTGGGGGTGAGGCCAGCACCTGGGCCTGCCACGCCAGATCGCACTAGAGCAAGGTGGCCTGGGTTCCGAGGGGCGCCTTCTCATCTGCACTACAGCAGCTTTCCATCGTCTCAGCCTCAGTGGTGTTGGCAGGATTGAATGAGGCCCAGCATGTCAGGTGTTTGGGCAGGAGCTGGACTGGTGAAGCAGCAGGCAGTGCAGCTCGGTTACTGCTGCCACTGCTGCCGTTGTCACTGCCGTCACGCAGCAGCCAGCGTCCCACGTGTTATGACAGCTTTTGGAACTGGAAAGGTGGATCCAAGCCCTTCCGCTTAGACAGCTTGTTATGGCCTCAGTCTGGATGTGCTGCCAAAGCCTCAGGCAGCCCGCGGGCTCTCGCAGAGGTGGCTAAATGTCGAGTGTGTGATTCATTGATTCGGAGTGCGATGCTGGGATTAAGGGTGAGTGATGACTGGCTCCGTTGCCCAGTTGGATTGGCACCACCCTAAGCCCGGTAGACTGAACGCAGTGTAAGGGACAGAGGGAGGCTTGTCTCCTCTCTCGCTGCATTCGTTGTCCTCCATCCCCATGACCTGTTTCTCCTCAGCCATGCCACCCCGCCTTAAGCCAGCTGGGAGACCTGCATCTGTTGGTGTTGGGTGTTTACCTCAGCAACGAGAAGCGTAACAGAACCAGCTTCTCACTGAGATGCATTTTTATCCCTTCAGATTTACATCTCAGCTGAATCCAGTATTTTAACAGCCCACTCCTGTAAAGTTCTTGGAACTCACTGAGGTCTGAGGCTGGGAACTGTGGAGCTCTGGGGTGAGCACATAACTGCAGGTGCCCTGCGCCCTGGTGCCCTGCATGCAAGTGTCGGGCCTGGGACACAGTCAGGCTGGGTCAGCATAGGATAAAAGTGCCAGGCCTCTCAATAAAAGAGCAAGAAAAATGTGCTGATAGTAACAAAGTGCTAGTTTTCTCTTACTCATAAATATCAGAGATAATAGGCCATTGATAACAATATAAACTTGCAAATTAATAATTTTTTTTGGTGTCATAGTTGTCTTAGTTACTGTTCTGTCATTGCTGGGATAAACACCCGACACTCGAAATGAAGGAGGGAAAGGTTTATTAGCTCACAGTTACCGGAGGTTTCAGTCCGTATTCGGCTGGCCCAAGGCTGAGTGGAACAGAGCAGAGAGCATCCAGTTCATGGTGGCAGAACAGCAACAAAATGGTGGCAGAGGCAGCCAACCAAACAGGGCAGCAGAGCAACAGCCTAGTCTGTTTCTCTGTCTCTCTTTATATTCCTATCAGGCTCTCTGCCTTAGGATATCTGCCCTAGACCACACCCACAGTCCCAGCCCTACTCAGACTGGTAATCCCATCAGTACTGAGACACATAATCCCAGTGACTCATGAGTCAAGTCTCAATCTATAGAAGTCCCCACCCAATGACTACATGAGGCTTTGGGGGGACAACTAGACATAAACCATAACAATAGTATTATCTAATACAGTGACTTATACTTGCTATGGGTAGCTCTATCATAAGATTTTTCAGGCTTTTGTGTGAATTCACTTATTGGCCCATTAGAATTTGTACTTGTAGCAGCTTGGCTCTTTCAGTATTGAAAATGACATTAGTACACCTGGCAACTGCAAAATAATAATTTTTGTGACTTTTTTTTACCTAGAGAAGAATCTGCTGATGCAGTATGCTGGGAGCTTTGTGGGCTGCGTGCGACATTTGGTTTTTGTTCTGTTTGGTTTTTTGTTTTTGTCTTTTTGAGACAGGGTCTCACTATGCAGTTCAGGCTGGCCTTGAGCTCGCTTTTGTAGCCCAGGCTGGTCTCTGACTCGCACTGATCCTCCTGCCTCAGCCTCCCAAGTGCTGGGATTACAGCCTTGCACCACCATGCCCGGCTGGCTGTAACAACATTGTGATAAATGTCTGATAAATTTCAAAATATGAATTTTAATACTTTTAGATCAAATTATTCGTATAGAAGTTTTTCTAAAAAGATTTAATTACTCACCAGTTTGTTTGTGTAAGTCTGAATTTAGTTGTAGCTAAAAAATGGGCTGGAATGTGAGCTCTTTGTGCAGACTCCTAGGAGAAGGCTGTGGGACAGGTGGCAGGTTGGCCATCTGCCACCTCCATCCAGAGTCCCAACCCTCTGGGCTCCCCTGTCCTCGAGTTGCTTTGGTGTCCCAACCCCTACAGACGTTGGGACTATGTCTGGTGCAGGCTGTGTGACCTCAGGCCTGAGCCCACCCATGTTCAGATTGCTGCTTCCTGTCCCTTGCTCACGCGTACATGCTTCACAGTTGCTTTAAGCTGCACGTGCAGCATGCAGCTCAAGGATAGTGCAAGTTCCTGGTGGCAGTCATAGAACCCGTGCAAAGCCCGTGTGCTCCTGAGAGCAAGGCTGCCTGCTGCGGTCCTGCTCGGGGCTGAGAGCCAGGGCTTGGGCCTGCACTCAAGGGGGCTTGCCCTTGGCTCCTCCCTTTTGGGTAATAGGGAGGTAAGAAAATTGGTTTCTTCTGCTTGAGATATAAGAGGGGCTGTTAAGCAATAGTGACCCTGGCTTTGGGGAAGAATTCATAGTAACTGGAAGCATCTCCCAGGGAGGTGCAGGTGTTTGGAAAGGCTATCACCATCATTGGCCTTCGCTCCACAGGCCTCCCTCGCTGTGCCGGGCAGCAAGCTTTGCTTCCTGGGTGCAGTGTGCCTCACTCGGTCAGGCTGCCACCACCCTAAAGGAGCCAGGTGTCTCAGGAAGCATCTGGTTTGATATTTTCTAGTGGGGTGGTCTTGAACTGAGGCTTGATTGGAATTATTAAATTGAATAAACTATATAGTATTGCTGCTGAGATGTTCTTTGGTGATCTTGTTCTTTGACAAAACTGTCATTTTCTTGTGTCTCTGTCATGTACAGATTCAGCATAAATTCAAAGCAGATGAAACTTTATTACTTAGACTAAATTGTGTTCTGATCAGTTATACATTGATATGTAATGAAAAATCAGCTTTTGCTTTATGATGATACTTAAGTACTATGATATTCATAAATGCACATTTATATAAAAAATTCTGTCTGATATATTTGGTTTCTTTGTGTTTTATGTTCTTTTTGGTTTTCCTTTTTTTTTTTTTTTAAAGAATTTTATTTTATTTTATTTTATTTATTGTTTCAGAACCTTCGTTTGTTTATTCACTCATTTTTATGGCCGGCCCAGCCCACCTTGAGGACAGGGCTGGCGCAGCATGTGGTGCTGGGGATCGAACCACAGTCCCTGAAACCGCCCAAGCTTTCCCAAGCAGGTGCTTTAGACCACTGAGCCATCCTGCTGGGCCCCTCTTTTTGGTTTTCTGAGACAGAGTCTTGCTTTGTAGTTTAGGTTGATTTTGAACCTACTATGTAGTCCAGGCTGACCTGGAACTCAGCAGTCCCCCTGCCTCACCCTTCCCAGTGCTGGTGACTCAGGATAAAGATACTGCAGAATATTCAGGAATATTTTCCACTTGTTGAAACATTTGAAATACTGTTATTAGGGAATAATATTGTAAGATTGTATTTGACCCAGTTTATTCCCACTCAGGTGCTTCAGAATAAGCAGAGGGTATTGGAAAGGGGAGCATCCTCTTCATTGCAGCTATACAGGCTTAGCGAGTTTCAGCAGGTGGCACTGTCTGCTGAGTTAGAATTGAGAGCAGAGCAGACTACAGGGTGGAAGTGAGGAGTTCAGTGTCTATTGGTGGTCTTTTTGAGTTTTTTTGTTTTGTTTTTAATAAAGAAATAACAATGGTACAGTTTCAAAACAAGGTGTTGAAATGCATATTGTTTTCTTCATAGTAGTTGTTTAGAGTACAAGATGCAGATTTGATAACTTTTCTAAACGCTTTTAGTACACATATTTCCTCTCCTTGCACTAAGAGAAAGGAGTTGTATGTGTTGTCCAATATTCCATAATAGTAGTGGGTTATCAACAGAACTAGCAATGTTGGAAGCTGTTGACTTGAGTCTTTTTGATGTTAAAGACTGTGGTGGCCTAAGGTGAACAGACTAATGAGATCATTTTACTTTTGAAAAAGGAGAAATGGGAGATATTGAGGAGGAAAGGATTATTTACAAGAATGTAAACATTCTTACACAGAAATAAACCAGTGCAAGAAAATGAGGTTTTAATATGGTACTTGGAAAAAGAGAATGGGGATACTGCATGGACTGTGTGGCTTCTCAGAGGCCTTTGGGAGTGTGGCCAGCAACTGTGCCTGGGCCTTGTCACAGACAGCACTTGAAGGAACGCACCTGCAAGCCTGGCGGGGCTGCCGCACAGGCACCTGGGTGGGTCCACATTGCTGAGAGCTAGACTTAAGGTGAGGGAAATAGCACACACCTCTGAGGTTAGAACTGGCTCCTTTCCTCAAAACTTTCTTAGGTGTAAAACATTTGTTGTATGTGTTTACTAGCATCAATGCCCATTGGAAATCACAGGGATAGTCTAGTCTATGAGTGGAGTACTAAGTAAGAAGACCAAGGATAGGAGGCAGACCCTCAAGTTATGCTCTGCAGAAGTCATTGTTATGACATGATTTCTAGAAGAAACCAAGACCACATGTGGTGGTATACACCTGTAATCTCCACTGCACAGGAGGCTGAGACAGGAGGACTGTAAATTCAAGTCCAGTCCAGGCAACTTAGTGAGACTATGTCTAAAAATATCACATGGCTAGCGTGCACCTCAGCACTTCTGGAGTCTCATCCCAGTACTGTCAAAACAAGACAATGTAAAACATCTGGAGGAAATGCATGCACACGCGCACGCGCGTACACACAGACAGACACTTGGTAGACACGTGAGGTTGAGTGGGAGGGCCACTGAGGAAGAGAAAAGATGTGGCCTAGCTCGGTGCGCCAGGCGGAGCACTTGCATTGGCAGGGTGGCTCCTTTGCTTTGCTGTTTCTGTAGAATGTGATATGTTGACCCTTTTATTTTCACCCTTTCTGTGAGTAGCCTTGTGGCAGTGATGCTGGCATTTCACTGGGGTCAGATGAGAAGTGAGGATTGCCGTGGGACAGATGGGGGCTTGCGTGTGAGCTCACAATGATGGACGTGGTGGCTCACCACCTAAGCAGAGCCCTCAAAAGAATGTTCCATTTTCTCAGTGTTCGACTGACAAAAACGGGGAGAGGCTTTGTGCTCATGCAGTTTCTGGTGAGCTCAGCTGATGACACAACTTAATCTGAGGGCTGACACTCAAGGTGCCCAGGAAAGTGAGCTAGTGGTGAGACCCCAGCCTGCCCAAGCTCAGCAGAGTGCTGTGTGGGAATGTTCCTTGTTAGTTTTCCCGCCTGTTGGTATCTGCCAACCAAAGGAGGGCAGGTCTGTGGTTTAAGTGCGCATACTTTACACTGCTAAATTCTCCCAGTAACATGAGAAAAGGGCGAGGAAGAAAGGGCAGTGAGAAGAAACTACCCTGAGGACGCTGGACTAACTTTGGTTCTCGTGTTCGGATAATAACGTGAAAGATCCTGTTACCATTGTTTGTGACAGAATCAGAGGAGAATGAGTAAACGCTAGCTAGACTCGAGTGCTGGCCAGTTACCTTGACTGTGGCTCACTGCCTCTGAGGAACTTCTGAACTTGCTTCCCCTGCAGGTCAGTGGACGAGACATTTAGCTTGGCTGAAGAGGCCTGCAGTTCTAATCCAGCCCTAGTTAGGAGGAAGAAAATTGCCATAAGCATCATCTTTTCCCTCTGTGAGAAAGAAGAAGCACAACGGAATTTCCAAGACTTCTTTTTTTCTCATTTTCCCTTGTTTGAATCTCACATGAACAGGCTGAAGAGTGCAATTGAAAAGGTAATGTGGAGGGCCGGTGAGATAGCTCAGCGGACTAAGCGCCTGCTTAGGCAAGTGCAGGGTCTGGGCTTGGATCTCTGGTGCCACATGCCTTGCAGGCCCTGCTCCTGGTACGCTGAGTAGGCCACTGAGTCTGGGTGTGGTAGTGCATGCCTGTAATCCCTGTGCTGGGAAGGCTGAAAATTGGATCATTATGAGTCTGAGCTGTGTAGTGAGACCCTGTATGAAATACATAAAAAAAAAAAAAAAAAGAATAAAGAGAA
This sequence comes from Myocastor coypus, assembly GCA_004027025.1. Taxonomy (NCBI): domain Eukaryota; kingdom Metazoa; phylum Chordata; class Mammalia; order Rodentia; family Myocastoridae; genus Myocastor; species Myocastor coypus. The sequence goes on from PVJA010010429.1 coordinate 46,667, forward strand.
GGTAATGCGATTGTCCTCCAGCATTGATGGAGATGTATCATGGAGTGGGACTCTTAGGTAGGTGTCAGGCCACCTTCCTGAGAAAGTCACTGTCTCTGGCGGTGCCAGTGATGGCCCTTTGCTTAGGGAAAGGAAATTTCCAATTTCTGACCACTATTTTCAGTCATCAGTTTTTATTGATGAGGGTGAGTAGGCAAGTTAAAAGGAGTTTCTTTTCAGAAAGTTACTCGGCATGCTTTCTTTTCCACAAAGGCCATGATCTCCTGTAGGAAGATAGCAGAATCAAGTCTGCGTGTTCAGTTCTACGTCAGCCGCCTCATGGAAGCCCTGGGAGAGTTCAGGTAATGCTCAGGCTTGGGCAAACCCACTGGGGCTTTCTGAGCAGCAGCAGCAGCAGCCTCACATCTAAGGGAGGACGGGAGGGGCTGGGGCCAGCGGGGCAGCCCACCCTTCAAGCTAAAGGCATACCAGAAGGAGTAGAAACCCAGTGCAAAGTGGCCCTCACTACTGCCCACAGACCACCCTTGGCATGGAGACAGCGTGTGCTGACGCGTGTCCTGTAAGTCCGTTCAGCCACGTCATCCTGTGAAGCCCTGAGGGGTGAGCCTCACTACCCTATTTCACAGCAGTGGGCATTTCAGTTCAGGGGTGCTGGGTCAGTGCCCAAGAAGAGTCTGCGCAGCAGGAGACCTGTGTCTCGGCTCACTGGATGTTCCTGCTTTTTACATTCAGTGTTTCTGGGCCAGCGACATAGCTCGGTAGACTGAGTGCTTACTTAGGCAAGCACAGACTCAGTCCTCTGCATAATTGGTCTTGCTGGCTCCGCCCCTGAGTGTGCTGAGCAGGCCAATGAGACTGTGCATACTGGCGCACACCTCTAATCCCAGCTTTGGGGAGGCAAAAAATAGGATCATTATCTGAACTGTGTGCTGAGACCCTGTACCAAGTACATCAAAAAAAAAAAAAAAAAAAAAAAAAACATTCAGTGTCTCCTGAACCCTGGCAGTGCTTACTGTCCTGAGAAGGGGTTTCAGAGGCGCTGTGTGGGGTCTGGGGAGTGGGACCCTCATCGTGCTGAGCCAGCCCTTCGGCCGGGAGTAGTCTCACTCTGTGCATGTCGTAGTTACTCTTGTCTCGCTGCTGGGACAAATTCCGACACTCAAAATGAGGAAGGAAGGAAAGGTTCATTTAGCTCACAGTTACTGAAGGTTTCAGTCCCTATTCGGCTGGCTCCAAGGCAGAGAGGCACATGGCAGAGGGCAGCCTTTCATGGCAGCAGCTTAGAGCAAGAGCCGAGGGAGAGAGTAGCAGCTCCAGCAGCTAACTTCTCTTCCTTCCTCACGCTGAATGCAAATCACCTGCCCCAGGGGAGGTGCAGCCCCACACCCCCACCCACAACAATCTATCGTGAATTCCACAAGCCACCCTATGACTGCATGAGGCTTTGGGGGGACACCTATACACAAACCATAACAGTACAGTTGTGCAGTATCAGTAGAGCTGTCACTGCCCAGCCTAGGATGAAAGAGTCCTGCAGTTGCCTCCGCTGCTGATGAGCTATGTAGCACCAGTTGGATGGAACTCCACCCTTTTCTGGGCCATATGTAAAGGCCATGAACCAGGCATTATCTAATGAACAGAATGTAAAACACACACAGGAGGAATCTGTGCAGTTGTGCCTGGCAGTGCCCTTCCCTTCCCGAGCTGCACTGTGTCGCCTGGTGCCCATTGTGCGAAGTCACAGAGCTGGCCTCTGCTTAGGGCTCGTAGTTTCATGGTAGTGTCAGTTTTCAGAGGTTGAGAACATAGGGAGCCAGGAAGCTTTGCTCTACCTGTACACAGGACAATCAGTGCCTCCAGAAATGGTGGCAGCACTGTGCTGTGACACCTCCATGTTAGGCAGTGGGTCACAGTGCTGTGTTACTGTAGCTTGCCATGGCTACCTAATGCCACAGATAGCTGTATTATTGTTACATTTATCTGTCTGTCTGTCTGTCTGTCTGTCTATCTATCTATCTATCTATCTATCTATCTATCTATCTATCTATCTTATCTATTTATTTATTTTTGCCAAGGTGGAATTCTCTTTTATCCTCATTCTTTGTAGCTCACAGTTAGAAAATTCCCATTTTCCTTGATTTGTGAAAAGTGAACATGTTATAAATTCAGAGATGCATTGGCTTTTACCCAGAGAGAATGCTAAGTAAGTTAGTGTGTACTTTGCAAAAATACGCGAGTCCCATAACTAGGAATAGAAAGACCTGTGACAGGCCTTGAGTGCTGAATTCCCATTCTGGCCTTACCATTGTCTTATGCAAGAAACCTAATCCCTCTAGGCCTCTGTGGGAAGTTACCTCACAGTCTAGTGTAGTGGTAGTGAGCCCGTGGATGTGTGCTACATAGGCTACTTGTACACTGAAAGCTCTAAAGGGGTGATATTATTGGTCTCAGATGCAGTAAAGAAGAGCTGTTTGAGTATCAGCCAGTTAGCTCAGTGGATTAAAGTGCCGCTTAGGCAGACCCAAAGGACTGGGTTCGATCCCAGCATGCCAGCTCCAGCCCCAGGGTGCACTAAGATGGCAGTTGAGACTTGGTGGCGTGCGCCTTTATTCCAGTGCTTGGGAGGCTAAAAAACAGAATCTCCACGAGTCCAGTCTACATAGTGAGACTCTGTAGACCCTAAATACATAAACATAAATACTTTGTACCTGGGTTGGCACACCTTTTCTCCCCTTCTCTTCCAGAGGGACCATCTGGAATTTATATTCAGTGCCAAGGATAGTTGAACCAGTGTGGCTCGCCATGACATCAGGCACTCTGGAAAAAACCCAGCTCTGCCAGAGCTTCCTCAAGGAGTTCACGCTGCTCATAGAACACACCAACAAAAACCAGTAAGCCTCCGCTGCAGGGGCTCGCAGTCCTGGCCCACACGTGCCCTTTGGGCCGCATCTGTGCGCGGGTGGCTGACGCGTTGTTCTCTCCTGTTCCTCCAAGGTTTTTTGCGGCCCTACTAACTGCAGTGCTGACCTACCACCTGGCCTGGGTGCCGACCGTCGTGCCTGTGGACCACCCACCTGCTAGAGCCTCCTCCGAGAAGCGTGCCTCCCAGTCAGTGAGCGCGCTGGCCAAGACGCACCCGTACAACCCTCTGTGGGCCCAGCTGGGTCAGTGCCTTGCTGACTGTGGAGGAAGCTGGAAGGGACAGAGTTGTGGGATGGGGATGCAGGACTCGCCCGGTAATTCAGGGTGTCCTGTGCCAGTAGCACACGCCCAGGGTTACCTGAGAGGTTTGCACAGGTGGTCAGGTGTCTGAGGAATGGAGAAGGCAGTGCAGCAGCCCTTGGCTGGGAATCCCTGCCCAGAGAAGGGCTTGCGTGGGAGGAAGCAAGGCAAAGCACAAACTCGCAGCTCGTCTCGGCACCTTGCGATTGCAGCTGTGTGCTGGGCCCTCACAGGCAGTGGCAACATGTGCTTCCTGGCTTTGAGTGTGCTTTGGGGTGGTGTTGGCTGTAGTGCCTGAGCTTGCCATCAGCTTCCTGCGGTGGAGCCTGTACATCCTATGCACGCTAGTGACAAAGTAAGATGAAAGCATGTGCTGCCTCAGCCCCATGCCGTGGGCCCTTGGGGACCAGGGCAGCACAGGTGCTCAGCCTTAGAAAGCTCATGGTTGCTCAGATGCACAGTGGCTCTGTTCCCTGGGGCTGCTGCTCTGATGTCAGCGTGCTAGGTGCAGGGAAGAGGGAAGCAGTGGGGAGCACACCAGCCTAGGCCAGTCGTGCTCTCAGCCCTGCAAGCAGCCTCAGCTCCCTGTGCCGCAGGGCCTGAACCTGGGCCTGGCTCCGTACCGGCCCTCACATGCTTTTCTGCCTAGCAGCTGTGGTAGTGATAGCGCTTCTTGCAGAGCTGTGTGGATCATGTGGAGCAGAGGGCTGGGCATAGAGTGTGAAACTTCCCTGTGTGATAGGAGGTACTTGGCCTTTTCTTTTCACCAGGTATATGAATCACAGTAAACAAAGTGTTACGCTGCTGAAACATGCCACTGCCGCTGCTGTAATAGTCTAGCTTCCAAAGTGACAGTGGCTGGGTGTGGGTGTGCACACCCACAACCCCAGCACTCTGGAGGTTGAGCGAGGCAGGAGGGTCCCTCCAAAGCCCCTCAAAACTATAAAACAACCCTCAAGTAATAGAACAATTCCATTTTGATTAATATTTCAGAGACTCACCTGGCAGGTACAGGGACAACATCCTAGGGAGTATCTGGGCTCGCCCTCTTCACTCCAGGAGCTGGAAGAAAAGCTGAGAAGTAGCACTGCCGGACAGCTGCAGGGCTGGTGGCCCAGGGCTCTGCGATGCTGCTCTGCCTCTGTCAGGCTAGAGCGGCACTCAAGGGCTGTGGAGTACAGGCAGCCCTAGGGTCGGCCCGGCGGCGCAGTGTGGAATGGGCCTCATGGGGCTCTTGAGGACTGTGGGAGGAGAGCCCTGGAAACCAGAGGTGGAGCAGCTTTTCTTTTCAGAGGGCGGGAACCACTGATTTAGACAAATAGAAGTAGAAATAAGTCTGAAATTTCTTTATTTTCCCCATATTTAACTTGTATGTTTTTAGGACATGGTGAGATTAAATCAGTTAAAGAAGAAAAAAGTCTTCTTCTTTATCATCATCATCATCATCATTATTTTCTTGTTTGTCCTGACACAAGGTTTCGCCATGTGGCCCAGGCTGGCCTGGAGCGCTAGGCAGTCCCCCTGCCTCAGCCTGCTGAGTGCTAGGACTACACACATGCACCCCCACTCCTGGCTAGCTATAATTAAGTAACCTGTGAGCCAGATTTCACCAGAGAAACTAGAAAGTGTTTGAACTAGTGATGGTAGAGATGGAACAGGTTGGAAAGAGCACCATGCATGTCTTGACCCCTCCGGCATGCTGTCCAGTCCGGTGAAGTCTGCATGTTGCTCTGTAGCCTTTGTCTTCATTTTTGACACTTGTACTCGGGAAACAAGGTGCCAATTAGAACCCAGGAGCTTTATTAGCCTCATTTGCAGAAAGTCACCATTACGTTCAGGATCCAGTAAATCTTTAATAGTATGGGCCTGTTGATGTAAAGCAATAGTGTTGCTTCTACACGTTGTTCTCATTGCTGTAGGTAGTTTATTATAAATTCTATAGTACCACTCATTTTGCTGTTTTATTTTTTACTCATTATACAACAAGTAACATACATTGTTCAGGAATGATGTTGCCATTCTAGGTGCCTTTTCCTGTGGCTGTTACAGCAGATTGTAGATGTATGGCATTGCTTCTTTATTAGCATTGAAGGAGTTTAACAAAAATGTCCCTTGCATTTCTGACATGACTGTGATGTCGTGTAGCAATGAGCAGGTAGAAAAAGAAAGGAGCAAAATAAGGGAAATTTTCTCACACAGCTTGTCCTGTGACAGTTCTGAGTGACTGCTTGAAGTTCTGGGTTGCTTTCTCAGTTGCAGAGTCTAGCTGCTGGCAGGCCCTGGCCTTTCTGGAGGGGGTGTTTACTGTTCCTGGCTCCCTGCCCTGGGAGCTAGCTGCTCAGGCGCCCCTGGGGGACCTTTGTGGTGTCCCTTGGGAGGATGAGCTTCCCTGCAGCCCTCGAGGGAGAGCCCTCTGGACGTTCTCATGACATTTCCTCAGCCTTCACCCAGCAACACTATTATTTTTTTTAATCTTTGTTTATTTGGCGCAGGGTCTTACTACACAGCTCAGACTCCTAATGGTCCTCCTGCCTCAGCTCCCTAGTGCTGGGATTACAGGCGTGTGTCACCATGCCAGGTCTGGGTGGCCCGTAGTATCAGGATTGAACCCTGGTCCTTAAGCTTGCCAGGCAGGCGCACAGACCACTGAGCCATCTCCCCAGCCCCAGCAATGCTCTTTGATCTGTCTCAGACCCTGCCCAATGCATCATGGTGTCGCCTCTCCTTTCAGAGATCTTCTCAGTTTTTGTTTATTTCAGCTTTCTGATTATGTTTTAATGGTTTCTGACTCAGCCGGGCTCTGCCTCTTGGCACAGTGCCTTCTGGCAGTCAGTGTCGCGTTCTTCCTGCGGCTGTCCTCAACGGCATCATGGTGTGCCGCGGTGCACAGCCTGATGACCGGGCACTGCTCGCGCTGTCATGGCTGCTGTGGCCCCTGTGCGGCCGGTGGCTCGGGGGCACGCTCCCCTCCCCCTCCTGCTGGATGTGCTGTGCCTCATGGTTTCCTGAGCCATTGGCAGCCAACCTAGCAGGGTGCGACTTGGAGGACACTGTTTTCCCCCTAAAATTTTCATGTGAAGGAGAATTTCGGACCCGTTCTGTGAGAGTAAGGGATTTTCATTCTGTTGTTCTAAGCTCCTTCTGTTTGGGTTGTGTCTGCATGGAGCAGATTCTAAGCAGACCGCCTTACTGAATATTTTGAACAGATTCACGCCACATCATTTTTGAGATGCTTAAGTGTGGATTTCACCCCCAAAACCCCTGATTCCCCTCATGGGGTCTTCTGGTTTCCAGATGTTGCATTTATCTGGTGGACTGTCCAGAGACCTCCTGGGCAGTTCCTGCCTGCCTCACAGCACAGGGAGGGTGCAGCACACGACGCCCACCCCATGCTGCACTGAGGCCGGGCCTTCCCTTGGGCCCACTGGCATGTGGGAGGTGACACAGGGGTGCTCCTGGAGTTTGGTGGCTCTGGGTTAGGACTGTGAGTCTCAGTTTTACTCTTGCATTCCAACGCAGGGGCTTTATCCCGGTGTCTGCCTTTGCCCTCCAGGTGACCTCTACGGGGCCATAGGCTCTCCAGTTAGGCTGACCCGCACCGTGGTGGTGGGGAAGCAGAAGGACTTGGTCCAGCGCATTCTGTACGTCCTGACCTACTTTCTCCGTTGCTCTGAGCTTCAAGAGAACCAGCTGACCTGGAATGGGAAGCACAGCGATGGGGACCAGGTCATCAACGGGAGCAAGATCGTTACCGCCCTGGAGAAGGGAGAGGTGGAGGAGTCCGAGTATGTGGTGGTCACCGTGAGCACTGAGCCCGCTCTTGTGCCCCCTGTGCTACCACCTGTGACATCGAAGAGAAGAGGCCCTGGCGCCCCAGGGTCAGCTGGAGCCTCAGAAGGCACTGACATGAGAGGCTGGGTTCCCAGCCCTGGCAGAGAGGGGAACAGCAGGCCGAAGCAGAGTGCTGAGGCTTGTGGCACAGCGTTCCTGGGGCCCCTGCTGGATGATACCCGGCCTCTGCGGGGTGCGCTTTGTGAGGGCAGAGACAGCAAGGAAGCAGCACCTCCAGCTGGCACCTCAGGACCTCCCTGCTGTCAGTTTCCAGGAGTAGGAAGGAAAGCTAACCCCCAGACAGTGGAGGAGGAGATGCCCAGGAAAGGACCAGAGTGGTCCGCAGCCCGGCCGTGCCCAGACAGACGCTTCTGGGAGGGGCCTCCTATGGGAAAAGTCACTTTCCATATTGGCAGCTCTGTGTCCCCTGAGTCTGACTGTGAAAGCTGCACTAGAAACATGGACAAGAGGCTCAAGGGCTCCGTGAAGCCCTTGGGGGCAGCTGGTGCTTTGGAGGTGCCTTGGAGGGACCAGCAGGAGTCCAGCAGGGGTTTTGCTGAGGATACCGATGTTGCTGGGTGGCTCTGCCAGACTGCTTGCCCGGGGGCACCTCCTGGCCTTGGCACAGGAGCGGGAAGGAAGATGCTGGGCTCAGGAGGGCCTGTACCAGCACCTGCTGTGGACAGGTGTGTTCCACAGGATCAGGGGCCCTTGGGAGCTGCTGCTGTCCCCTGTGGGGATGCCAGCAGAAAGGCTGGCTTCAGGGGTGAAGGAGCCCTTCCCAGAAACGACAGCTCCGACAGTGCTCTTGGGGACAGTGACGATGACGTGTGCCCCTCTGCCACACGAGATCCGAGTCATGATGGTGACACTGCAGAAATGTCCTCAGAAGTGGAGCTGCCTCTGCCCAGGTAATGCAAAGGGGAGGGCGCTGCTCTTCACAGGTGAGGGGCCTTTGCAGATGCCTCTCCTGCGGCCAGGCCCTTGGCAGGAGCCCCCCGAGTCCACTGCTTCCTCATTGCTCGATGGGGTGTCTATGGATGTTGAGTGAAAGGTACAAGAACCATCTAAGCAGCTGTGGAGCACCTGTGCCCATTTTTTTCTTTGTTTTTTAAAGAACTCTCTTTTCTTCCTAGCTTCCTTCCCCATCAGATCCCGGACAGTTAGCGACATGGACCCCCAAACCCGCCTTATTCATCGTGTAATTAGGATTTGTGTACGTTTGCTGTGCTGCTGGGAAGGTCTTCCTAAGCGTACACTTTAATGGTCTGGGTGTTGTTTAGGTCTCAGAGCATCAGCAGCCCAAGCGTGAGGAACTTCGGCCGCTCCCTTCTGGCGGGTTACTGCCCTGCGTATGTGCCGGACCTGGTGCTTCATGGGACCAGCAGTGACGAGAAGCTGAAGCAGAGCCTGCTGGCTGATCTGGTCCACGCAGTGCATGTGAGTGAGCAGCCAGGAGCCTCGGCGCTAACAAGGCTGGCAGAGGGAGGGCTCACTGCCTGGCACCCAGGATGAGGGTGGTTCTAGGGATGTAGGTGGGTGAGGTGCAGTGAGCAGAATGGCCCTGTGCAGTGCCTCTCTGCTGCGCTCTGAGCCTAGCCAGGAGCCAGGGGGCAAGGTCACAGTGATGCAGACGGTGGGCTAGCCCAGCACACAGGAAGGGCCCGAGTAGTGACTGTCACAGGCCATCTGGGGAGGGCTGAGATATGTTGCTCGTGCTTTGATTTTATTTGCTCCTTACGACTTCCTGGAAGTAACTTATTTAGACTGACTGGTCCCTGAGTTCACTTGTGTGGCTTATGTAGAAGTGCCCAAGAGTGCCCAGCTGGCTCAGTCAGTAGAGCATGAGACTCTTATGTAGAAGTGACCAGTCTCTCTGGGGAATCCTTGAGGCTTCCACACAGCGCTTCTCTGCAGTCTGTGTGTCACGGGAACTGAGCAGCTAAGGCAGTGATCGGGGCCATAGGCCTGTTTGCAGCTCAGCTGCTATTGCGCAGAGCTTTTTGTCTTTTTTTTTAAAAATGTATTTGGTACAGGGTCTCACTACACAGTCCAGACTCCTAGTGATCCTCCTGCCTTCAGCCTCCCCAGGGCTGGATTACAGGCGTGCCGCCACCAAAGCTGGCCTTGGTGGCCGCTCGGCGCCGGCATGTAATCCAGGGACCAAATCCAGATCTTTGTGCTTGCCTAAGCAGGCGCCTACTCTGCTGAGCGATCTCCACAGGCCGCAGGTAGATGTTTTCTGTTAGAAATGCGCTGTCTTCCGCCATAGGGGAGCCCTGACTGCAGCAGGGAGCGTGGAATTTGGCCTTCTTCCTCACCCAGCAGGATTTTTGGCAAGGTGGAACAGGTGTTGAATTGTTTTTCCCCTTGATCACGTCCTCTGCAGACATGAATCAGATACAGGCCAGCAGGCTGCTATGTGTGTGACATGGAAAGCAGGCGTCCTCAGATCCTGCCCCTCCCCACCCCAGAGGGAGAGGTGTGCTGCCCGCAGCTGGGGATGCTGGGGTGTTGCCAGGCCTGCCCCTCAGCAGGTGGCCTAGATGCTCAGGTATTCAGCACTCTTTCCCTCCTGTGGAAGAACACACCCTCCTGTGTGAGGGTCCAGGCACCCTGGGACACCAAAGCCACCGTGATGTTGGGTGAGGAATTGGAAGTCCCCTGAGTTAGGGTTTCACTTTGTGAATGCTCCTCAGTTCTGGCCTTGAACTCACTCTGTACCCAGGTTGGCCTCCCATTTGCAGTGACCCTTCTGTCCCCTGCCTCAGCCTCCCTAGTGCTGGGATTAGAGGAGTGCCCCACTCGGGCTCATTTCCTTTTGTTTCAGCACGCTCTGCGCTTATATCACAGCATGAGAAACCTGTGGTGTTTTCCTGCCTCTCGGCAGGGTTACTCCCTGGACCTCTTTTCCACACAGCCTCTGCTGTTCTGGTGGAGGTACCAAGAGACTGCGTGAGCAGTCCTCGGGCCCAGGGAGCCTCTCGGCTGGGCATTTGCTCTCGGCTGACTGTGAAGGAGCTGCAGCCTAGGGACTGATGGCCCCTCCTGAAGCTGTTCAGGGACGTCTCACATTTTCTGTGGGCTGGCAAACCCCAGTATCTCAGTGGCAGACTTTCACTGTGACTGTCTGGCTATTTAATTCTCAGATTTGAGAAAGCAAAGCCCTGTTTATGGCATCGTGCCCCTAAAGCCTTGTTATGCTTCATTTTCCCCTTCGTTTGCACTGTGGCATTTATCTCTTTAAACTGTGCAGTCACCTGAGAAGTTGTTATTAAGCATAATAACCTGAGTTATGATACATCCAAAGCACAGCCATGCCTGGGTGTCAGTAGGAAGTTGTGGAGGGTTCCTGAAGACACCTTCGGAAGTTTAATCCATTGAGAGTGTATCCAGTTAGCGTCAGTGGGTCTCTAAGTTCACTTGACACGGTCATTATCATCCCAGTGCACTTGCTTTTACAGTAGTATTCCCTGTAAACTGCGTGTCAGACTGACACTCTGTTCTGGAGCAGGTTTCTTTCTTTTTTTAAAAAAAGAAAAAAACTTTCTTTTCAACTGCCATTTATAAATATTTGTTGAAAATAAATTGCTTTAAAAAAAAAAAAACAGTCTGTTGAATTTACTGCTCCATAGAGCATAGTGGTCATTTACATTTCTGAGACGATTGCCAGAGAAGGAAGCAAAGATCCACAGCCGAGCGCAGGGCCAGAGTCGGAGGTACCGGGAAGAACG
>PVJA010010430.1:0-12316 GCA_004027025.1 Myocastor coypus
TAGGACGAACTTGGTTCCAGACCACATAGACTCAATTAAAATATCTGTAATGAACATAGGTGCAAACTCAACAAGATAATGGCAAATAGAATGCAGCGAATCATGAAAAAGATCACACAGAGTGTCCAAGCAGACTTCCCGTCAAGGATGATTCAATATACACAAATAACAAATGCAATGCTTTGCATACATAAAACAAAGAAAATGTTTACATGGCCATCTGAATAGAAAAACTTTTGTCAAAATCCAACATGTGTTCATGATCAACCTTGAAGAAAATGGGTGTAGAAGGACTCTATCTCAATCTAATAGGAACCATTTATGACAAGACCTACTATAAACATTTTATGAAATGTGAAAATACTTAACGCTTATCATTTAATATAAAGAACAAAAACATCCACTATTGTCATTCTTCTTCAATATAGTACAAACAACATAATCAGGGAAATCAGGCAAGAGAAAAAATAAAACGGATATGTACTGGAATGGAAGAAGCCAAACTGTATTTATTAGTAAACAACATGATCACTTACACAGAAAACCCAAGATATGCTATCAAAAAACTCCTAGAGCTGAAAATCAAATTTAGTAATGTGTGTCCACTTCTTCATCTGAAAAGTGTATGTTTATCTCAAGTACACATTCTGCTCAATTAAGTCTTTGAACTTTAAGGGCCTGATCTTTTAAAATTCTTTATGTATGCTAGGTAGACATTTTTTGTCTGAGGGACAGCTAAAATTTTTTTCAACTCATGGGTTTGCTTTTTCCCTTGTTAGTGATTTCTTTGGATATACAGAGAACTTTTAAAAGTGTTCAACCTCATTGGTGATTCTGGAAATGCAAATTAAAACAACACTGAGATTCCATCTCACCTCAAGAAGAATGGCTATGATGAAGAAGTCAATGAAGCACTCACTGGAAACTCATTTGACCCAGCAACCAGGCCCAGCACACCCAGTATGGAAAACTGCAGCAGAGCTCCCTGCAGAGAGTCTGGAGATAAGACCCACCTAGATGATCCAGCAGCAGAACATCTTGACAGAGTGTCACAGCAGGTTCACCTCCAAGGGCTGCAGCAGGAAGAAGTGAAGCTCAGAAGCCATGCCCAAGCCACACCCACCTGGACGAGTATGAACTAGGTAGATCCAGATCTGGTGCTAAGGTAAGAATTCTATCAATGCTCTTCACCAAAGGTCAGAAGGGAGGGCTATACAAAATGACAAAGAAAATGCACTCTCAGGCCCCTAGTCCACACAGAACAAATACAGGAGACAATAGCACAGAAGAAGTTGGAAATCACATATCTGAAATCTCTGAAATAATAGCATCTAAAGTAAAGAAACAAAAAAGCATAGAGGAAATGAGATCAGAAATAATTTCTGAAGTTAAAAAAGAAATAATACCTATGACATAAGAAGTACTAAGTGATGCTAAAGATAATGATTAAAAAAAAATGAGAACAGAAACATGATGGAATCCTAAATGAGGAATATAGGAAACTAATAGCATGCAGGAAGCAGATTCAAAGTGCTGTACAGGGAAAGCTCAGTCACATGCTGGTAAAACCATTTCAGTCAAAGTAAAAATAGACTTTAAAAAAAAATAGACTTTCAGACCTTAAAGACACCATTGCAGCTAGTGAAGAGGTAAGAAAAGATTTCTTAATAACAACTAGGATGCAAGAAAAAATAATTCAGCATCTGCAAGATGATGCAAAGATGAACAATGTAAGACTAATAGGCATCGATGAGAAAGAAGGAGTCTGTACAAATGATATAAGAAGAATATGGGCAAAAGTAATAGCAGAAAACTGCCCAAAAAATGGGGAAACAATTTGACATTCACTTAATTGAAGCATATAGAATTCCAAAGAACAACAACCCAATTAAAACTGCATCCACACATGTAATAATGAAGATCACAGAAATTCAGCACAGGAACAGTATACTAAAAGCTGCTAGAGAAGAGAAACAGATCACATTTAAAGGAAAACCCATTAGTATACCAACAGATTTCTCTTTACAAACCATCAAGTCAAGAAGAGCATGGAGCAAAGTATTTCAAATCTTGCAAGAAAACGAATTCCAGCCCAGAGCAATATGCCCTGCTAAACTCTCTCTCAAGTTCAATGGAGAAGTGAAATACTTCCAGGACAAAGAACAACTAAAGAATTTCATAATGACAAAGACAGCCCTGCACAGTTTACTAAAAGATATTCTAGAGCAGTATCAAAAATGTGGTTACATACTCAAAACTGGCAAGCCTTTCTGTCTTTGTTTACGGGGCATGTGTACATTTTGAGTACATTTAAAACATATATTAGTGAAAGTAAGCTTAATTTTCACTTAACAGTATAACACAGATACTACCCATTTTATTAAATGTTCTTCAGGATATTTTTAATGTTAGTATAATATTGCATCTACAGGTTATGGACTTCAGTTAGTAAGTCCTTAATTTAAAAAAAATCTACAGTTTTGATCACTTGAGGGGAGAAGGGAGAGGGGAGAGGGGAGAGGGGTGGTCACTTGAAATTATAAGCACCACTGTTTTAAACTCAAATTATAAGCACCTTTGGATCAAATCTTTCTTCTGTTTTACCGTGGTTGCTTAAGGTAGGTTTTTGCAAGTGAAATTATTGTATCTGATTGTGGAGGACCGCCTGACCAGCTCTCCTTAAAGGAAGAGGAACTGTCTCTATTTTGTCTGAGCCTGATCCTATTTCCTTGTGTTGATATGTACAGAGCTAGATAGGACTTCTGTTTATCCTTTCAGTTGGCCTTCAGCAATGTATATTGGTCTAGCTGAGGTGCTGCTCATAGTCCTTGAAGGTGGCACACGTGTTCCCCTGGTAACCTACACCTGCTGCTCCTTAATGTGAGCCAGGTGGAGACAGGATGAAGAGCTAATGCTCCACGCGGTCAGCTGGGAAGGAGCCTGGAGACAGAGGCTATGACTTCCTGGGGCTTGAAGGACTACATCAAAGTTGAAACACCAGGCTTCCCCAAACCTTAGATACTATCTCAACAGCATCATTCAGATTACTCTTTCTGCATATCCTCTGCAGCCAACAGAAGTAAATGCAGGCCCCCACCTAGTTCAGCTCACAGTCCTCACCTACCTCCTACAATTCTCAGTCATTCCTCCTCAAGCCACTCCTCCACTGAATAAAACCGGGTGAGGCTTGGGTCGCTCTCTGTTTCAGAGAACCATCTTTGTGGCTGGACTTAGAGCCCCTGGGCTCCCCAATAATTATATATATGTTTTAGTGTCTTTCTTTTCACTGTGGGTTACATGGGAAGTGGTAAATTGGAATTACCTTGCTGGGATTCTAATAACTTCACTTTGGGATCATAAATACTGACTTCTCAGATGAAAACAAGGACCTAGGAGGGGCTCCTGCATCTCATAGAAAGGTCAGTTAAAAAATTGTATCATAATTCCAGCCAATATGCAAAAAATAAGTTAAATTTTACTATTCATTTATATATTTGGACTTTTTATACAGCAAAAAAATATATATATAAACAAAAGTAAAGTTCAAACATTCAGGAGCTTGTTAGTGTAAGCATATATGTCCCATATAGGCAGTCTGTATTTCTACTTCTTGATGTATTTCCTAAATCACCTGGGTAAGTTTATATCAGATGTATTAAGGCATAACTGATTTATAATAAACCACATGTAATTAAGTGTACCATCTTACATTTTAATATATATGTGCTCTGTGTAACTATCATGCTAATGCAGATAATAATTTGTTGTTGATTCAAAAAATCTCCATACATTCTGATAACCCCACTCCTTCATGGCCTTTTCAAACCCTTTTACTCTTCCAGTAGTCATTGATTTTATTTCTGTCACCATAAATTGGTTTACATGTTTCTTAGGGTGTAATATAACTGGAGTCATGCAGTATACACCCTCGGTGGGGGTCTGTCATAATCATGTGTTCCCCGTTCATCACTCTGTAGGTCAGTTCTTCATGCCTCTTTATCGCGTAGCCCATTGCTGTATACTTGCACAACTTACTTAGGCGTTTGCTTGCTAGGAGACACTTGAGCTGCTTAATGCTGGGGTTAGGTCCAAAATATTCCATCAAATTCTCACAGTTGGAAAGTGGGCTGCTTAGAAGGGGTGGGCCACTGAAGTGGAATACTGAGGCCACATTCTCCTCCCTGGCTCCTTTCTTCTCCTTCAACCTCCTGGTTACCCATAGGTTTCCTCAGCCATGCCACTCTGCGATGCATTTCTTCATTGGAGGTCACTAACCATGGACCAAACCCACTGAAATTGTAAGCCAAAAAGAACCCTTTCATTCCTTCAGTCGTGTGCGAGTTGGACATACGTTTTCTAAGCACAAGAAGGTGGCTAATGTACTTAGAATCATAAACAAGGCTGCTGTGAATATTCATATACAGTTTTGAGGAGCTTTCAACTTGTTTGCTGAGCAACTGGCCACTTGGCATCCTCGCTAGCAGTGTATGTATGAGAGTTCTAGGTTCTTCACAGTGTTCAGAATGATCAGTCTCAATTTCAGTCACTGTAGATGCTGTACAGTAACATCTTATGCTTCACTTGATATTTTCCTAGTGACTAAAGATGTTGAACAATTTTTTAATGTGTTCTTTTGTTAGTGGTACATTTGTTTTGATGAAGTATTTGTTAATACAGAGTTTTGATTGTTAAAAGGAAGAAGTCAACCAATAGCAACTGCTGGATGGACTGTGGGGAAAAAGGTATGTTTCTCTACTATTGGTGGGAGAGTAGATGGGTGCAACTACTATGGAAATCGGTGTAGGTATTCCTCAAAAAGCTAGCACTGGAGTTCCTGTCCAACCCAGCTATCTTCCTCTTGGGTATTTTTCCACAAAAACTGAAAACATCCTACTATAGCAACATACGTGCACCCATGTCTATAACAGGGCAATTTGCTGTAGCTAACTCTTGGGAGCAGCCCAAATGCTCATTAACTGAGGAGTGGATTAAAAACAGATGGCATTTTTACACAACAGAGCATTACTCAACTACAAAAAAGATAAATTTGGGGCTTTTATAGGTAAATAGATGCAATCAGAGACCATACTGGTACTTGAAATAAATCAGACCCACATATGCAAGCATTTATTGTCTCAACAGTGTAAGAATCTGAAAAAGTGCACAAAATCTGAAAAGTACAATAGATACTATGAAAGGAAATATTTTTTCAAAGAGAGGGAGCCACTGGGATGAGGAAAAGGGCAAAAAAAAAAAAAAGAAAGAAGGGAAAAAGATACATTTATGTATACATACAGGATAGCTTAAATATTTGTGCTGCTGATTTCTTTTGGTCTATTGAAAGGAGTAGTTAATGCCTTTTTTCCTTTTTAATTTCTTATAACCTTTTAAAATCCAATTTTTAATGCTTATGTCTGATAATCTGCACAGCTAAGTTTAAGACACCATTATGTACTATAACAGCCATTGGTGAATAAGATGGCAAGCAGGAATGCCAGCATGATATTCTGTTTTCCTCTTCCAGCATGTATCCCATAGTTCTGCACAGCATTTACACTGTTATTTCTTTAAAAATTGTATCATGATTTCCTCTACACCACCAAGGACCCTTTACAAAAAGTTCTTAGGTATAGCACATAGTTTCTGTGAGTGACCGCCTCTAACACCTCAGTGAAACATTTTCTAGCAAATTAGTCTGGCTTAGCATATCAGCAAATTGCATTACAATTAAACTGACATTGCAAGAACCATATCCCTTGGGTCTGGATATCAGCAATGGGATAGAAACTTCTTATTTTCCTTTGATTCTACTCTCTATAGCTTAATCATCAATATCCTATTGTCATACATTACTGTATCTAACTATTTTATGTTAGATTCTATAATAGAGAACCTCATTTTAAACTATCTGAGTCTTTCTCCTACTTGTCTTCTGATGTGTACTTTCTTACACCTGATCTGATTTTCCTCTGATT
The DNA here is from genome assembly GCA_004027025.1 of Myocastor coypus. NCBI lineage: Eukaryota > Metazoa > Chordata > Mammalia > Rodentia > Myocastoridae > Myocastor > Myocastor coypus. The sequence goes on from PVJA010010430.1 coordinate 5,976, forward strand.
AAATCCCGTCTTTTTGGGTGGGAGTCTTTAGCTGTGGGAATTAACTAAGAATTGATAGGAAAGCAAGATGTCATAAAGGAACAGAAAACGTTATGAAGAAAAGAAAAATGAAACCTGGAATAACAAGTGTGGCTCCTGGAGTGGGAAGGGGAACCTGAGTCCATTAGCACAAGGCGAGCCGAGAGCGAGCCAGCAGACCCAATAAAAACCAGTGGGCTCGCAGCTCTAGCTAGTACTGCTATTTCCAGATCAAAAAAAAATCTTGTATTGTAAACTGCAAATTCAATGTGGGATTTTCCTCTGCAAGTGACTCTTTCCAACTGCAAGGGAGCTTCTAAGAAAAACACCACGGCTACGATATCTAGAAGTGTTATCATTTTGACAGGAAGATTTTTGTTTAAAACAGCTACCACAGGAATCAGAAATCACGGAAAAAAATATGCTGCAGGTTCTCTGATGTTCCCCCTGCTTTAGCAAGTGGGTGGCAGGGCACACAAGAGACAATCATAGAGCTGGGGCAGCTAGTCCTAGACACACCGAGGAGTCCCAGCAGCTGGGAGTTCCATCATTAGAGGACAAAGCGTTTAGCATCAGCCCTCTTTATGGTGAGAAGTCTGTTCCTTTCCGTGTGATTTTATTTTATTTAGCTCTTTTCTGTATTTAGGACAGGTTCTACAGGGTCTTGCCTCATTTGTGTCCAGCCTCCCAAGAGCTGGGATTACATGCCCACACCACTGCACCCAGTCTCAATTGCCATCTCAGCAAGCTCAGCACGGGAGCTGGCGCGGTATGCCAGGATCAAACGTCGGCCACGACACATTGTCTAAGCTGGTGCTTTAGTCTGCTGAGTTATCAGACAAGCCCTGAGCGTGACTTTAGTTGAGGATAGGTCTGGAAGACTTAGGCCAAGACCAGTGGATTGCTTGGCTCCCCACGGATCCTTCCAGCATGCACTTAGTGGTCTGTTTGTTTCACTCGCTGTCCTGATCAGGGATATGCCTCTTGTTGGATGTCTATCACATCCCTGAACGAACACAGACACGCACTCTCTGACGCAAGCAGGACACAGAGTGAGCCAGCAGGCACAGCTTGTTAGGTCTAGCAGCAGGTCACGCAGCATAGAAAGAAAAAGACAAACACCAGTGGGCTCTGGAGTGAATAGAAACCTAAGTTAGATGACATACCATGGACTGCCCCTCTGCCACCGGCACTTGTGGATACACAACTGGATGAGTGGAGGTACAAACGTAAGTGGGCGCTGTTGCACTTCAATGTCCGTCTCCCATTTCTGGTATATTTCAATGCTACAAAACTAGCAAAGAAACTACCAGCCCACATACCTGAACACAGAGACCGTTTTTAGATTTATTTCTCTTTATCTTTGTTTTATGTTTCTTTACACCTTTGTACCTTTTCTTTTCCTATTTTCTTTTCTGTTTCCTTTTCTGCTTTGTTGTTTTGTTAAATTTATTTAATTCTCTTTACTTTTTCCTTTAATTGAATTTTTATCTCACTCTCTTGTCTCCTTACCTATACTGCTACAAATTTTGCTCCCCGCATTTTGTCTTTCCCAACTCATCTGTGTTATTTTTTATTACTTTTAACTTTTCTTAATTTTTAGCCTTTTAATTTATATTATTGTTGCTGTGTCACTTTTTTATTGATGGTAATGGTATTGTTGTCGATTTTTAAAAATAAAAACCAAATACCAATATCTGGTTTGTCTTTGTTTTTACCATTACTGCAGTGTGATTGTCCTCTCTGAAGGGAGCTGGGGTTCAAGCAGTCAGAAGAAGGCTGGAAAGTTAAAAAAAAAAAAAAAAAAACCCTCAAACAAAAGTGAGAGTGATATCCTTTCCAACAGATGTACGAATCTTAATATAGAGATGCAAGTAGTATGAAAAAATTAAACAACGTAAATCTCATAGATATCTACAGTTCAGCAATAACTGAACACGAGCTTGAAGATAAAGCTGAAAACTGTTACACTCACATTAGCGAACAAAAAAAGCCCAAGAATTTATATTTATCAGCATGGTGTCCACGAATACAGGCCAAAACACCAAAATGGAACAATTCTTTCAGTGTTGAAGGTGCTGCCACATTTCATTTCAATGCTGTCAAAATATGTTTAATACAATAATACCAAAAGACTTCTCGACTTTTCAGAAACATGCAGACATCAAAGCAAAGGAGACGCTCAGCACCCCAACGGCATGCTCATGGGCGAGCCTCCCACATTACACTACAGTTAAAATGTCACAGGGAGAGAGCAAGGAAACAACACCGAAAACCGCAAGGGACAAACAGCCAGTCACATACAGAGACAACCCCATCACAATCATTGCAGATTTCCCTGCTGAAATCCGGAAGGCCAGGAAGGCATGGAATGTATTTCAAGTAATGAAATAAAAATAAATGCTGATTTTCATTGCTCTACCCAGTAGTTATCCCGTAAAAAAGACAAAAACCTTACAATGTACGCATCAACTAAAGATAGTCTACCATTAAACATTCACTGCCAAAGATATTTAAAGGAATACTACACACAGACAAGGAAGAATAGATAAAGTACCCTCAATTAGAAAAGAATAAAGTATTAAAAATACATAAATGACAGCAATTAACAGTACATTTCACTAATAACTCCAAATGTAAGTATTCTTATTTCTCAAATTAAAAGACTTTAACTGGCAGACTGGATTTCAAACAAGATCCTCTTTGCTATCTCTAAAAAGCACACCTTACTAGCAAAGTTGCCCAGACTGAAAGTGAAAGGACAAAAACCAATATCCCATGCAAATGGAATCCGAAAGCGTGCAGGAGTGGCCAATTTCTAGATAAAGTCAAACAGACTAAGACACAGACGGGCACTACCGTCTGGTAAAGTAAATAATTCACCAGGTAGATATAATAATTGTAAGTGTGTAAGCATAGCACACGACTATACTTAAATTCACAAACAAATATACAGTATAAAGAGCTACAGAGAAACAAACAGAATGACGGGGTGACTTCACTACTGAGAACAGTAGTAGACAAATTATCCAGCCCACGAAAACAATCAACAAAGAAATACCAATGATAAGTGATGCCATAGCGCAAATGAATACAGCCAGTGTCTACAGAGCATTTCATCTCCAAACTATAGAGCACATCCTCTGAAGCTCATAGGGCACTCTCCAAATCGGTGAATATTGTAGACCATCAAAAAGACTTAATGAGTATGAGAAGCACTGAAGTAATTTCCTGCATCTTATGTGATTATATTACGTTCAAAATAGAAACCAACAGTAGGAGAAACTCCAGAACCTACGCCAACACCATGAGATCAAATGATTTATTTTTAAACAGTCAGTTGAAAAAAATCAGAGAAGAAATTAAAAACTTCCTTGAATCAAGTGGGCATACTAGAATCTCTGGCAAACAACAAAGGCAGTTAGTTATAAATAAGTTTATAGCTATGCATTTCTACATCAGGAAATTAGAAAGAACCCAAGTATCATAATCATGTACCCCAAGGCCTTTGAAAAGTAAGAACAAAGCAAAACCAAACTCAGTGGAAGGAACAAAATGATAAATATCATGGATAAGCTTAATGAAATAAAGACTAAATATATAGGATCAATGTAACAGAATTGATTCTTTGCAAAGGTAATATTGACGAGTAGCCAAGCTGACCAAAGACAGGAAGAAAAGGCATAAGTCAATGCATGTAAACATGAGTTACAACAGACACTACTGAAATCCAGAGACATTTTAGTAACTATTTTGAAATCCTGTATTTTAATAATTGGGATATTTAGAAGAAATGAAAAAGTGTCTACATATCTATGATTTGTACAAACTAAGAGAATATTTTTAAAATGGACCAATAACCAACAATGAAATAAAAAGTGTAACAAAAGATCTTAAAACAACAAAATAACAAAACCAGACAGGTTCATTGCTGAATTATACCAAGCTTTTAAATAACAATTAATACCAATGTTTTTTCAGACTATATCATGAAATGAGAAGGTGAAAACAATGCTTCCAAAATCTTTCTCTGACACCAAGTTGTCCTTACACCACAACAAAATAAGAACACAACAACGAAAAAGAAAAGTATAGGCAGAGATCCTTGATGAATAAATTTAAAAATATTCATTAAAATGCTTAAAGACATATTCAACAATCCATATTAAAGGTGGCATAGCATCATAAGGTGATTGTATTGCAAGGATGCAAATGTGGTCCATAATGTACCACATAAGTGGAATTAAGTGTAAAAAATCACACGATCACCTCAGAAAAGGCTGATGCAGAAAAAGCCTTCAGCAAAGTGAGCTTCTTATCATGACAAAATCTTGAAAGCACTAGCATTAGAAGGATCATAGATCAGCAGATTAAAGGTTATATATGACCAACCAGAGCCAATGTCATTGTGACAAAAATCTATTGTTGTCCTTATTATGTGGAATATTAAAAATGATGGCAAGAAAGTAGAAGAGAGTCTATTATTAGACAAGAGAAAAGGATGAGGCCTTGGTAGGTACAGGGGGCTGGGAAGATCATAAGGAAAATTAATGTGATCAAAATATATCATACATGTTGAAACCAAATATTCTTTAGAATTAATAGGGGCTAACTTTTTTTGTACCAATAATGATTACAAAAAATTATCACATCTACACATTGTGCTCTGTATAACTGCTAGGAGGACAACAATATGAATTGTATCAAATACTGGAAATGTACTACTAAAGTGTTTTGAAATGGTCACATTGTTATTTCTTATTAAATACAATAAAATAAATACAAAAAGGGGGAAAGGGTAAAAGAATGAGAAATAAAAGGATAATTAAGTACAAAGAGAAAAAAAAAAGAAAAAAAGAAGAAAAGGCTTAGAAACTGAAAAAAAGTTACGTTCAGATTGTCTCAACTGTAATGGTTTGGATCCCAACTGGCCCTTAAAGTTCTCATGCAGTTACAAGTGGCGCTTTTGGAAGGTGACTGACCCGTGAGCGTGACTGAGCTGGCTTCCTGTCCAGAAGTGCGGTCAATAGGACAAGGTGGGCTGCTGCAGAAGGTGCCTCTCTTCTGTCCTCCTTCTTGGTCACCATAAGAACCTCTCTCCCCTGTCCTCCACCCCCATACCATTCTGCCTTGGAGCCAGTCAACCATGGACTGTAAATGCGTGCCCAAATAAAATTCTCTCTAGGAAGTTGTGGGTGTCAGGCCTCGTATCCCATGAAAGAAGAAAATTCATCAAGGCTGTTGGGGATGCGGCGTTCTTGAAAGAGTTGCTGCTGCTATTTCTGCTATTTCTGCTATTTATCTCCATGACACCAGCACATTCAGTGACTTACAGTTTGGATGCCAAGGCAGTAACAGGCACTGGGTCCAAGGGTTCGGCAGCAGTGCATAAAACAGATTCCAATGTTTAAAACATCAACAGATAAAAACACAAGGTACATCTTAAAATAGACAGAGTGCCCATATAAACAGCACTGTGATAGTTCATGCCGGAAACAAGTATAAATCATTATTATTTTGACAATAGGAGTAAAATAACCTCACGTCTTTGAAATCTCTGAACTTCAACGATGAGAAAATGAGCAATCTGATTTAAAAATGGGCAGTGTATTGGTTCAGACACCTCACAAGGATATTATAGAGGAGAATACGCCTGCAAGAATATTGAACATTACAGAGTGTTCATGACCTTGGAAATTCAGAAAAATTGGACACCATTATGTATTATTAGAATGGCAAAAAGTCCAAATTCTAACATGACCACTTGACAACAACGCATAGCAGGAAATCGGTCATTTGTACTGTTGGGAGTGAAAGTCCATACATCCATTTGGAATAGTTATTTTCAAAGAAAAGAAAGGGGAAAAGGAAAAAAAAAAAAAAAAAAAAAAAAAAAAAAAAAAAAAAAAAAAAAAAAAGTAATGTGGATTTAGAAAGGTTAATGTTTAATTGTTTGATCAATTTTATATACCTATATGTATTAATCTAAACTGATCTGATGATGAAAATATGTAATATAACCATTGTTAAATTTAAACAATAAAAAAAATTGAAAAAAAATTGGAGTATTATCACAACTATAGAACTGGTAATTGCTAGAAATTAAATGTAATTATGCCTCCATGAAAAAAAGAAAAAAAACCAAAGTAAATACCTTTTAGCTCTGTGGTTCAGCCGTGTTAAAAAAAAAGGGGGGGGGGTCACGCAGAGATCGCAACCGCTTTATTGCAATAGCTCATCATAGGAAATAAGTGAGATATTTGTCAGTAAGAAAATGTAAAAATAAACTGGAAGCGGGGAAAGATAGCTCAGTAGACTAAAGC
>PVJA010010430.1:12416-57576 GCA_004027025.1 Myocastor coypus
AACTCACACCGATCCTCCTGCCTCAGCCTCCCGAGTGCTGGGATTACAGGCGTGCGCCACCATGCCTGGCTTTCCTGGAATTTTGATGCCCATTACTTACACTTTCCTTCCTGTTGTAATCCATTATTTTTACCTACGAGTTTCTTTACCCATGTCACATAATTTTGTGTTCTTTGAGTTTGTAGGTGTAGAGCTCCATTTGGCTTTGGTTGCTAATGTTATTAAACAATATTTTGACATCCTGACAGGCTGCTTCCTTGTAGCTTATTTGGTCTATTTTTGTGATTTGGCACTTTAGATTTGTGAACACTTCACAATTGTGCTTGGAAAAGAAAAAAATGTGTTCACTCTATATAAAATTGCTTATGTATCTTCATATTCACAGATATGAATTATCATATATATGAGATTTTTTATTTATTTCTTTGAATTGCTTGTCTTTTATTCAAATTCTTAAAAATCTCTTACTCTAGCTATTGGCTTTGTTACTCTTTATCATCAATTGCTATCAGAGTTTATGCATACATTTTTATGTCTTAATATATTTATTATATCATTTTTTCAATTCTTTTTCATGGATCCACATATTAGGTCACCATTTATTTCTAGTGATTTTCTACTTTAAATTTTATTTAGTTTGAAATGAATGCTGCTGATCATACCAATTTCAGCCGCATTGCCTGATAAATCACTTTCCTTTTTTCTTTTTCATTGTGAGTGTATTTAATGTTGAACATAGACTATGAATTCAGAGGAAAAGAACGCATACAGGACTGCTATAAACTTATGGTTTATAAATGCATAAATCCATGATTTATGTAACAAGCGTCCTGGAGCTCAGTGGGAAGGAGGCCAGCAAGCACCCAAACAGCAGCAGCACGGTTTGCACGGCAACTACTTCTTCACTTTCTCCCTAAGAGGTGTGCGTGCTGCAGCCAGAGACACTTCTCAGGAAGACCTTTGTCTTCCATGGAAAAGTAACATGGGGCCCATGGAAGACATTGTAGGCATTTTCTGTTATAATATGTGTTAGCTTTCTGCCCCCCCCCTTTATTAAACTTCCAGAACATTATGACCTCGCATATATGGGGGCATTCAGATATTCTCAATCTTCTTTTAATTACCAACCACAGATATTTCCAATAATGGCCTGTGCATGTGTCTCTGCATTTTCAAAACGCAATATATGAAACAATATATACATATTGAAGCAAAATAAAAGGACGTAAGAGAAGCAAAGTTGTAAATATCCACATTAAAATGTTTGAGGGAAGAAATGCCAGTAAGCAATGAGCAATTGTGAAAAATAACTAAACTAATAATCACATACTTGAGACTTCCCTAGTTCTGCTTTAGCAATATCCATCACTTCAAAAATTGAGTGTGTTTAGGGATTGATAATGCTGGAGTTTAGCCAAATTAATTTGACTAATTGATGTCATACAATACTGGTTGTGCTCCAAAATGACAAGATGTTTAATGTAGTTTGGTGACGTAAATATATTCTCTTCTATTTAATCATCCCAGTAAATTTCTGCATAGAAATTTTACTTCAATTAACCTTTGCCCTTAATAAAACCCTAATGCTGTAAAAGACCCTTACATCAAGATAGCAAACACATGGCATGTATATAGATGATTCCTTTAAACAGAGGAAAATTGAATTCACAGAATGATAACGAAAGAAATTATTCCATTTTCTTGCATTAATCGGTTAATCTACTGTCTTTGTAGCCTGTGCTTAATAGACAATGATGTTAAGTTATAAATGTTGGAGGGGAGGGATTCTCTGTTACTGTACTTATTCCCCAAAACTAAATTGTTGTCTGGAATCTCAAAGACAGAATATTTAAAATTGAATTAAACTACAAAGATTTTTAAAGTTTTTACTCTAAGTCCATAATTAATTAAAGTTTTGCCTCTCCGCATTTTAAAGACATACACATTATTATGCTCTAGTGGTTTCCCTGATTATGTACACTTAAATTATCTTGTAATTCCAGTAGAATTAAGGCACACAGAGTTGTTGATTACTAAGGTATCAAATTCAGGGGCTGTACATTCTGACTCCATTATCCTACAAATGGCCATAATGCATAAATAGTTTTGCAGTGACAAATAAGGCCTGCAGGCAAAATATTGACTTTCCTCTAAATATTTTCTTACTAGGCTAGAAATATTTTCCTTTAATGTGGCAGGTTGACATTATATTTGGACTACAGTAAACATAATTTAGACGATAGAGAAGGACTAATTTTAATCAGTTGCTTATTTGAGTAATTATTTATGGAGTACTGACACAATGATAAGAAAAACAATGACAAAATTCTATTCATTTCAAGGAAAAGTTGAGGAAAAGAACAAATGACACGAGACAAAAAGATACATTGAGCTATATATGTAGAGTAGTTTGGAAAATTGTGTTGTTCACTTTTGATGGTTTTTGAAAGGAACAGTTAATGCTTAAACCTTTTTTTACTCTGATATTTTTCTCTTTTGAATTTCTTTTTTTCTTTTTTATTACTTTTATTAAGAAATTACAATGTGACAGTTTCAAAACTCGTTAGTAATACATCCCCAATAATTGATACAATGCATATTGCTGTACTCATTGTAGTTATACAGAGCACAGGGTGTACACATGATAAATTTCTAATGGTTATTAGTATAATAGATTTCTTCTCTCTGATTTAAGACAAAGTAGTTGTATACATACTCAAATATTCCATAATTGCAGTGGGTTACTGGCAATGCCAGAAATGTTAGAAGCTGTTGATTAGAGCGTTTTACAGCTCAGCACACTAAACTACCTTTATGTTTTATGTGTCATGTTTAAACTTTTCTGCTGGGTGGTTAAGGACAAGTTATAACAAGACCTGTATAACAAAACATGCAGCTTTTGTATCTCCAAAGGTCAGTCAAATCCCTTCAGGATTAACTTTGGAACCATGTACAGTGCTTTGTAAAACTGTTGTCAGTGTAAGCCGTCTGGATGAGTCACAGCCATTGCTTGACCAGTTTGCTCTCTGTGAAAGCCTGAGAGAATGTTTACTGTCTCTCAGTGTGTTTTTTTATCTGTATAGAGGAATGCCATTGTGTGTGTGTTGACTTTGCAGCCTGTTATTCTCCTGAATTTGTGTATTAATTCTAGTAGCTTCTTGGTGGAGTTTTTGGGTCTTCCAAATAAATTATCTGGTCATCTGCAAATAATGATAATTTAACTTCTTCTTTACCTATTTTGATTCATTTTATTTCTCTCTCTTCTCTCATGGCTCTAGTTAATGGTTCCAGAACTGTATTGAATAGGAGTGCAGATAAAGAGTAAAGAACAACTTAAAATTTTCATATTAACAAAGCCTGAACTACATGGACTACTAAAAGATATTTCAGAGAGAGGCCAGATGACCAGAACTCCGCGAATGATAGCAAAGAGAATTCATGAAATAGGGCAAACAATCCAACACAGGAAAAAAAAATGGGGTAAAAAATAGTAGGTAAATAACATGTCAGCCATAAGTCAATATATCTCAGTTTTAACGATTAATGTAAATTGACTCAATTCACCAAATAAAACAAATAGACTGGCACATGGATCAGAAGCAAAATCCAACAATATGTTGTATATAAGAAACATCTTTCACTCATAAAGTAATTTATAGGCTGAAAGATAAAGGATGGAAAACGACACTACAAGTCCAATCTCATTAGAAAAAAGGCAGCGGTAGCAATCATGTTCACAGAAAGTCTCAACTTCAAACCAAAAATGATCACATGAAATAAAAAAAGCCATTGCATACAGGCAAGGGGAAAAATTCAAGAGGAAGAGGTAACATAAATATGTATGCATTAACCATGAGAGCAGACCTTAATGTACGTGAAAATTCTAATATCCAATGCCGCAATCTTAACAGGAGACCTTAACATCCCTTTATCTCATGAAGATAGGTCAAGCAGACAAAAATTAAGCAGAAGAACTGAAGCAGAACTTGGAACAAGTGGACCTAGTGGACATATACAGAGTGTGCAACCCAACCTCTTCTGAATTCACATTTTTTTTCAGCTGCACATGATACATGTTTTGAAATAGACCAGTTATGATTCCATAGGTCCTGCTTAAGTGTATGCAAGAAAATAGGAATATCCTATGCATATTATCTGACCACCTTGCAATGAAATTGGAAATAAATGATAAAAGAAACCTCAAAAAGCCCATACGTGCGTGGAATTTAAGCAACACTCTTCTTTGCAACAAATGGGTTACAGATGAAATTAAACAAAAAAGAAAAAGAAACAATATCTGGAATTCAATGAAAATTCAAGCACTACTTACCAGATTTTATGGGATGCAATGAAAGCAGTTCATAGAGGGAAATGTATATCTATGAACACACACATTAGAAAAATAGAACAGGAACAAATAAATACAATAATGCTGCATATCAAATGTCTGGAAAAGGAAAAGCAAACCGAACTCAAAGCCCAAAGATAGTAGAAAATTATAAAAATGAGAGCAGAAATTAACTCTATCAAGATGAAGAAAATAAAACACAATGAATGAATAAAAAAGGATGGTTCTTTGAAAGATTAAATGAAATTGATAAAACCCTCACTAATCTCATCAAAAAGCGGAAATAAAAAATTCAAATTCAACCAATAAGGAATGAAAAGGGTGAAATTATTACAGACCCAGTGGAGATTCAGAAGACCAATAATAGCTACTTTGAGAATCTTTATACTCACAGAATTGAAGTCACAGAAAAGATGGACAGAGTCCTAGAAGGGTTACCAAATTAAGTTACCAAAACTGAATGAAGGACCCATAAGAACTCTCAATAAATCAATAATGATCAGTGAAACATTATGTAATAAAAAGCCTACCAACAGAGAAAAGTCCAGCTCCTGGTGGATTCACAGCTGAATTCTATAAGAAATTTATGGAAGATATGACCTCAGTAACCCTCAAAATCTTCAATAAAATTGAAAAGGAAATAATCCTCCCGAAATCATTCCTGGAGGCAAATGTTATACTGATACCAAAACCAGAGAAAGATGCAACTGAAAAAGAGAACTAAAGACCAAGCTCATTTATGAACATAGATGTGAGAATCCTTAATAAAATCCTAGCAAAGAGCATACAACAAATTACTAGGAAGATTACACACCATGCCTAGGTAAGATTCATCTCAGGGATGCAAGGATGGCTCAACATATGCAAATCTGTAAATGTAATACACTATACAAATAGAGCCAAATCCAAAAATCACATGATCATCTTAATTATGCAAAAAAGGCTCTCAACAAACTCAAACACTCATTCATTTTCAAAGTCCTACAGCAAACTGGAATAGAGGACCTCTACTTCAATCTGATAAAAGCCGTTTATGACAGTTCAATGGCTAACATAATTCCAAATAGGGAAAAACTGAAATCTTTTACTCTCAGACCTGGTACAAGAAAACGTTCTCCACTATCTCTACTCCTATTCAATAGAGATCTAGAATCATTAGCTAGAGCCATTTGACAAGAGAGAGAAATAAAAGGAATAAGAATAGGTAAAGAAGAAGTTAAACTATAATTATCTGCAGATGACACGATACTCTACTTGGAAGGCCAAAAAACTCCACCAAGAAGCTATTAAAATTAATAAGCAAATTCAGTATCATAGAAGGATACAAAATTAATACTCAAAAGCATTCCTCCACATAGATAACAAACACACTGAGAGAGAAATTAGAGAAACAATACCTTTTACAATAGCACCTCAGAAAAATGAAATACTTAAGAATTAGTCTAAGAAAGTAAAACATCTATTCGATGAAAATTACAGTACTCTGAAAAAAAGAGATCATAGAAGATTTCAGAAAATGGAAAGATATTCCCTGATTCTCGATGTCATGAACCAAAACTGTGAAGATGGCCACAATCCCAAAGTTGTTATACAAATTTAACACGGTTCCTATCAAAATACCAACATCATACCTCACAGACCTAGATAAATCGTTCCTAATATTTATTTGGAGCCAGAAAAGATGTAGAATAGCAAAGGTAATCTTGGGCAATAAAGACAAGGTGGGAAGCATTATAATTCCTAACTTGAAATTATAGTGCAAAGCTACCGAGATAAAAAATCATAGTTCTGGTGCTCCCTCAGAGACCCAGGAAGCAATGCAGTTTTGCTGATACTTTGATTGCATCTTGTGAGTTTCATTTTAGTCCACTGAATTCTAGAGCTATTAAGAGAAAAAAAGTCACTGTATGCTATCCAAGTTTGTGCTGCAGAAGACATCAGAAACTAATAAAACCAAGAAAAGGAACAACATTATGATAAAATTGCTCATGGAAAAAAGAAGAAAAGAAATAATATGATGTCGTATTATAAAGTTTATAAATAACAAGGACATGAAAATGATAAAAATAGAAAATAATTGAAGATAATGTAGATATTAAAAACAAAGTCAAAAAATTATGGACAACTTATTAATAATACATTTGAAATCTTTGGTATAACAGAATTTTCTGGAAAAATATTATTAATAAGGAAATAGTGGGCTGTAGATATAAGTCAGCAGTATAAGCGCCTGCCTCGCAAGTTCAAAGCCTGAAATTCAATCCCTGGTATTGCAAAAAGAAACAAAAAAGCAAATTTGAAAAGTGATATGACCTTCCAAGCTATTGAAAAAAACACTATAAGTTTTCCATATAGATCTACAAAATGTTCAAGAAAAACTGATTTATGACTTAATCCTAAGCACAGAAACGAAGAAATATTATTCAATACAGTTAGTGATATTATCATAATTCAAAATCATGGTCTTTCAAAGGCAGTATAACAAGGAAAAATTATAGATCATTCTGACTCTTGAACATAAATGTGAAATTGCAAGTAAAATATTAGTAACTGAATCTTGAAACCCCTTAATGTAAAATACATCATGATCAAAATGGACAAATTCCAAAGGATAAAATTTGGATTAACATTAGAAAATCAATATAAAACCTGTTAGAGACAAATAAATTATAATAGCTCATCATTGGATGTAGAAAATGTATTATGTATTACATATAATTCAGTGCTTACTCATTTATAAAAAAAAGTAGTAGAAAAGCCTTTAATAAATTGATATAGGCTATTTAAAGGAACACTTAAAATATCATACACAGTATTGAAGAGTAAACTCACTCCTTTTAAATCAGCAATGACAAGTAGTGCTATAATCACTTCCACTTAAAAATTTCATTGAAGCCCAAACTGATATAGTTCAGCTAGAATAACATAATTTATTTTTTTATTTATTTTTTTTTTTTTGGTGGGACCAGGGTTCGAACTCACGACCTTGCACTTGCCCAGCAGGCACTTGTGCCTCGGAGCTATCTCCCCAGCCCCTAGAATAACATAATTTATAAGGACTAGAAAAGGAAGAAATAAACCTTTCATTGTTCTGAGGAGTCTGGCTGTAGTTACTACAACTGTAAAATAATTCAGCAAAAATTTAGTAGATACAAAACCTATGTAAGATCAATCACAACTATACATGAGTGCCAGTAGGAAACTTTAAATGTCATTCACAAAGTTGTCAGGAAATGTACAATGTACCTAGGAATAATGCTAACAAGATAGATAATATACCATTAAAGGGATAATTTTTAAAATATTTTTATTCAACATCTTAAAAATTTTTTATTGATTTTAATAAAAAAGAAAAGCAAGGCAGTTTCAAAGCATAATAGTAAGACAGCCACAATAATTAATACAATGTCTATTGTTGTCTTGATAGTAGTTATTCAGAGTACAAGATACAGACATGATAACTTTCCTAAATACTATGAGTACAAATATTCCTTCTCATTGAACTAAGAGAAAGTAGTTGTATGTATAGTCCAATCATCCATAATAATAGTGGGTTATCAGCAGAACTAGCAATATTGGAGGTTGTCGACTTGAGCCTTTTATAACTGGGCATATTAATATGGCTTTACTTTTTATACTTTGTGGCTAAACTTTTCTTCTTCATGGTTAAGACAAAGTTAAAGCAAAACCTATATAGCAAAAAGTTATAACTTTTGTATCTGATAAGGTCAGTGAAGTCCCCTCAGGATTTACCCTGAATCCATGTACAACATTTGGTAGGACGTTTGTCAGCGTCAGCCATCTTGATCAGTCATGGCCATTGCTTCACCAATTTGCTCTCTGTGAAGGCCTGAGAGAAAATTTTCTCTCTACATGACTCTCCTTAGGCATACTGCACATCGTTGCTACCTTCCATCTGTGGCCTCACTGACCTAACGGGGCTATGGCCAAAATATTGGCTATCATTGTAGCTCGTGTTTTTCTCTAAATTTTGTTGTGCAAACTTAAACTGTTAACCCTCCAGAAGAGAAGGTTAGTGACATTATTACCCTATAACATAGGCACTTGCGCTTGACATCATTGTCTTTCTGAATATTAAATGCTGTAGATTTGACATGGAACTGGTATATTCCCCATGCACAAAACTAAAGTGAAAATGGATTAAAGATCTAAATATTAAAACAGAAACATTAAATCTCTCGGAAGAGAAAGTAGCAGGAAATCTTGAAGACATGGTGGTAGGCAAACAGTTCATGGCCAAAAATCAAAATGCACATGTAACACTTGAAACAATTAACAGCTGTGACTTCCCTTTGTTGAGAAGGTTTTGTGCGTCACAAGAAATTACCAACAGAGTGAAAAGACAACTCACAAATTTCCAAAAATATCTTAACTAATAAGTATTCAGACAAAGATCTTCTATCTAGAATTTATAAAGAGCTATAAAAAATTAGGGTCCTGAAATTCAAAGACCCAATCTAGAAATGGCCTTCTGAGATGAACACACACTTTTCAGAGGAAGAAATACTAGAAGCTTATAAATACATGAAGAAATGCTCCACATCACTTGTCCTCCATGAAACACAAATTAAAACAACACTTAGATACCATCTCACCCCAGAAAGGGGAAAAGGAACCCTTCTCCACTGTTAGTGGGAATTCAGACGGGAGCAACCATTTTGGCAATCAGCGTGGAACCTCCTTAAAAAACCAGGACTGGAAATCCCATTCAATCCAGATATCCCTGTACTGTGAATCTAAGAAAATAATTATTAAGCTTCATTAAGAACATTAAAGTATTTCTGAATAGAGAGATGAGCTATACCCATGAGTTTGGAAGAGGATTCTTTCCAAATCTTCCTATCAATTCAGAATAATTCCAACAAGATTATATATATGTATATATATATATATATATGTATGTATATATATATGTATGTATATATATATGTATGTATATATATGTATGTATATATATACATATATATATGTATATATATATATATATATATATATACATAACAATATACTACCTCTTTCATCTAAAGCTAAATTTTTACAAAGTATTTTACCCCACCTTGTCAAATAGCAGGCACAAATTCTAATTTGTAAGGGTCTTTTAAGCAATGATAAGAACATGTTTATGTGATGTTTAAAGATATATCTTTATATATGAACATTTCAGAATAAAGTATTGTGAACATTTTTGTTCTTAATTTTAGAGAAAAATATACATTCATGTTCCTGAAAACTATAAACCATTTCTGCGGTAAAGCACCAAGGTTAAAGCACTTCTGCCTGAAAGTCACACAGCGAGGAGCACCTATTGCCCCATGTTTCACGGGAAAATGCCCAGCTGGCACTCTTTGGAGGAGCTGTATGCAGACTGTGAGCTTAAAGCCCACCTCCTTGTGCAGCCTGCAACAACCAGTCTTGCACTGTACACTATGCTCGGGGTCCATGGCAGCTGAGGTGGAGAGACACGGCTCATCTCATTAAGGATATCCCTGACATGGTGTGATAAACTCAATAAGCTCACTGTGAAGCGTGTGGAAGGAAATAAATGTCGATTGTACACTTCGTGTCTTTTAAGTAATTTCTCTCAAAATCACTTATCTTTTCACATTATGAAACTCGAGTTACTATTTGGAGTAGAACACTGTTTAACCCTCCAGCTAGGCTCAGTTGATTCTAACAATTTGGATAAAGGACAACTTCTTTTAAAAAGAATAACAACTACTTTACGAAAGAAAAGCACAGAAGTGCAACAACAGTTGTAATGTAATAATAGAAAAACTTGCAAAATGGGAGAAATCATGAAAAGAGAATAATTTCAACTTGATTTACAAAACAGCGGTCATGACCAGAAATGACATTCTATAGTTCATAAATTCAAAAAGAAAATGAAAAGTTTAAGTTTTACCTCACATAACATTGAACAGAAAATGGAATGAAATTTTTGAATGAATGACCAAAGCCTTTCTTAATGCTTTCAGAAGACAATGGTTTCCTAAATTTTCTAAGAAATGAGTTCTTCAAGACATAAAATGCAGCTCAAAATGTGAGAGAAAACTAGATGGGAGCACCTCTTCATCAAAGCACAAGATAAAGGAGAAGCTATGTTATATATAATTAGGGTTAAGAATATATAGATCAAAGTTAAAAAACTTACTTAAAAAACCAAGCCCATAGCTTCTCTAGCATTCTCTAGTAGAAGTAGCAACCTAATTGATGAACCGACAGGAGAAAAGGTATTCCACTCTACAGATTTACTGACAAAAATTGAAAGAATAAAAGGCCTAACGATATGACATGATGGTGAGAACGCAGAGCCCTGAGAACATTCATGATTTGTTAGTGGGTGTTTATTTTAGTACAAACATATTGGAAAACTCTTTGGTTTATCTGGTCAATTTGCACCTCATATTGCAAATGAGCTAGCAAGTCTATTCCTAGATGTATACCTCAGAGAAACATTTTCACATGTGTGCCAGTAGATCTAGACAAGAATTTTACTGCAACATTCTCATTCATATCATAAATACTGGCAGCAACTCAAATTCAATCATGGAGATGGCAAATACTGCTTACTCTACCGTGGTGATAATGTATTCGCTTCAGCCAAAGAAAGCAATAGGCTCATCTCAGTGGTATAATAGTGTGTGACCCCATGCAAAATACGTACCTTCACAGTAGTGCTATTTAAGGCTACAAATGGTAATTACTCTCATGAGAGAACAGAAGTGGGCATGAAAAAAACCTGAGAAGGTTTTACTTAAAAGCAATGTTCTTTTTAAGTTCATGGGTAGTCCAATAGTCTGTAACAGTAGTGATTTGTCAGCGCAACTGGAAATTGTGCAAAGTTGTTGACTTGAGTCTTTTACAGCTCAGCATATTAATATAGCTTTACTTTTCATAACTTGTTGTTACACTTTTCTGCTGAATGGTTAAGAGCAAGTTAAAGCAAGACCTATATAACTAAATATGTAACATTTTCTAGCTGATAAAGTTACTCAAATCCCCTTTGGATTTACCCTAAAACCATGTACAACACCTTGTGAATTTTTTGTCAGGGTCAGCCATCTATACTGGGTTATTTTGCTGAATTCAAGTACCTCCCATATTTGGACTGGCATCAAATATGAAAAGATCCTTTGAAGACTTCAAAAAAAGCATCTCTAACAGTATTGGAATACCCATCTCTGACAACACAAAAAAAGGGGATGTAAATAAAGCAAGTTTTGAAGTGGAAATATATATATATATATATGACATAATATATATACAAATATAATATAAATATATATTTATAAATCTATGTGCATCTATAAATACAAATATATTTATTTATACATGTATAAATATATGATTATATTTATATAATATATATGACAGGATAGATATACAGCTACTTTCTCTTATTTCAATGAGAGGAAAGGTTTGTACTTATATTATTAAGACAAGATATCATGTCTATCTCTTGTCCTTTAAAAACTACTACAAAGTGAATAATATGCAACGTATTAATTATTGTAAATGTCCTACTAACCTGTTTAGAAACTGTTTCATTGCTATTTTATGTTTTTTTCTCACTAAAGTGAATAAAAAATTAAAAATTAAGTTAATGGATAGGTTCATAGCCATGTGTTTTATTGTTAGTAGTTTACATTGTTTTGTAAAATATATATTGTAACAAGCAGATCTGTCTTGGGGATTGCTTGGAATAGATTGTTTGAGGGAACGGGATCAGAAGCTCTAGAAATGTTAAGCAGTCCACCCCTTGGGGAGGAATAGAAATAGCAGTGTTAACGGACGCCTGTAGTGGAAAAGGCTGAAGTGAGGAAGGCCGAGCTCGAGAGACAGACTTGGTTGGAGAGAGATTTCTACATGAGCAGTGCTTGCATTTCCTCTGTCAAATGATAAAATCTCTTGTGAATGAGTGGAGTCGAGAAGGATTTGGTCATGATGCCCCATAATTTAAGATGATTGAGACAGAATGGAAATGCTACTCAACGGTCCCTACAACATGAGATCACAGAGTGAGTTCCTTAGGAACACAGGACCTAGATTCCAGCCTTGTGTGCTCTGAAACAACTCATTAGTCTGAGGCCAGACAATGGAGTTTACAGGAAAAATAAGGATGGCCATTGCATGAGGCAGATAGATGGCTTCCAACAATGTCTGCCTTCTTGTATACGTGCTCTTGTGCCATCCTTCTCCTTGAGTGTGGGCTAGAGATAGTACCTTGCTTCTAATTTATTAATAAGACGGAGCAAAGGTGACAAAATGTCATTTCAAAGGTTTTCTGATGAACTACAATGACTCCTAGTCAGTTTTCTCTTTCTTCCCTCTTTCTGCCTCTGTCTTTCTGTTTCTCTATCTCTCCTTCTCCATTTTCTCCTCCTTCTTTCTTACTTGGAGTGAGGCAGCTTTCATTTTGTACACTGTCCTAGCAAAAACCCATCTGACGAGGAGGGGAAATGACTCAATAGAAACTGGATTCTGCCTATAATGACAGGGGTGAGCTTGGTACTAGGTTTGTTGGCAGAAACCAAAACAGCTTTGAGATGACATGACTCTCCTGGACAGCTTAGTCATGACCTGCGAGAGACTATAAATCAGAGGGCACAGTTAAGCCACACAGAAATTCCTCACCCAGAAAACTGTTAGATAGCAATAGTCGTTATAAGTAATTGTATTGTAAGGTAATTTTTTTTTTATAGTAATGGACTTTTGATAGGAAGACAATGACTTTTCTTGATAGAACAGTAGGCCCTCAAAGATGTTTCTGTTGTAACCCGTAACCCGTGAGAACCCCTGAGAATGTCATTATATAGCACAAGGGCATGGAACTTACAAATCAGTTGACTCTGCAAAGGAGAAGTTGTGTCACTGAGTCCAATACATTCATAAGGGTCCTTATAAGGCAGAGATGGGGGAGCCAATAAGATAGCTCAGTGGACTAAAGTGCCTGTTTAGCAAGCTTAAGATGCAAGAGAGTGCAGTTCAGCAGATGAAAAAACTGGAAACGTTAATAAAACTGATTGTTCTGGTTTCTGTACATTTATACCACCAAAGCCTGATGGAGTCATTGGGGTGGCTTCTAGAGTTTGTGATTAATTCTGACCCAATTCTGGGATTACAAGTGTGAGTGCTACATCCAACCAAGGGTGCATAGCTTAAATACAGTGCAAGGATGGGAGAGGCTTGTTAGCTGCTACAGCTGCTGCCCCTCCCTTTGCCCTTTGCTTTTTTTCTGCCGCCTCGAACTGCTGCCTTTTTCCCTGTGCCACTTTGCCTTGGAGCCAGCTTAATATGGACTGAAACCTCCACTTCTGTGAGCTAAATAAACCTTTCCTTCCTTAGTTTTGGGTGTCAAGAATTCTGTCCCAGCCACAAGAGAAAAATAGCTGACATCGAATTTGTTAGGGAGAAGCAGAGTATTTCTGTGAATATACTGACCAGGGCAGGGAATGGCTTATGAGAAGAGATAGAAAAATTTCAGAGATGTCGCCTGAAAGAAAAGTGTTGGAACTCCTTCAGCTGTTCTGTATGGGACATTTTGTTGAGAACTCGAAAGATCAGAATGCTGATAAAAAGCCTGCCTGAAAAGACTAGGCTGGGGAGGCTTCTGCTCTGAAGAAGGACTGCATTGGGTGCTGGACTCCAAATGATGTTTATTATTGTTTGCAGAAAGATTTTCTGCATTTTGCTCATGTCCAGAGATGATCTGAGATTGAGATAAAGTGTGGAAGACTGAGTAACTTAGCAGAAGAAATTTTACAACAGTCAAATGTTGAGGCAGTGCCATGGCTATTGTCATGGGCTTTCAGTTAGATCTATGTCGAAAACCAATAGCAAGAAACCCAGTGGGATGACTTAAAATATTGTTAATTTAGCCAGAAATGGAGCTGCAATACAATTTTGGATTCCACAGATACAGCTGAGAAGATCTTCATTGGGAAAGAGAAACAGAATAGCAAAAAACTGCCTGAGGATATTCCAAAAAGCAGCAAATCCCCACTCTTTGTAGTGTCAAAACTGCAGAAGTGAAAGATTTTTGCTTTGAGGAGAAAGCCACAGAGTGTCATGTTTGAGCATGATGATGGCAGGCACACTGGGTTCCACAGTGGTAGTGACATAGACAATCTGTTCCGCAGAATCAGGTTCAGAATGCTCAGCCATTCAGGCACTCGAACCTTATGGACAAGAGAGAAAACAATCTACTGTTACTCCAGCTGGTAACAGACCTCGGCATCATCCATGTAGCACTGGTTTTAGGTGCTTGCAGAACGCATGAATTCTGAGGTTAAGTAGGCCTCCACATAGATTTCAGAAGGCAATGGAAGCCAGGAAGTGTGTTCCTGGGAGAGTAGATGTGAAGCAGAGAGTGAAAAGCCTAATGTGCAGTAGGAACTCCAGAAGTTTGGGAAAACCAGGAACATGGATCGTCTAAGACAAGCTGCAAGATGGGAGCAAAGCAGATCTGAGAGAGAAGCAATGGGAGATGCCACCAAAAGTACCACAGAAGTGTAGCCACCTGGAGCTCACAACTCATCACAGATTGCCTTAGATGTAGACTTAATATTCACCCTTCTGGAGTGTAGACTTGCTCTGGTTCCAATACTTTGTATCCTGCTATTTGCGCCTTTTGAATGGTAACATTTTTATTGTTATGTGAAATGTTTAACTTTTTATTTGTATAAGAACTCAAAGTTAAGAGTTTGCCATAGGACTTGGAGGAGACTTTGGAATGGAACTTTTCAGCAAGGCTAAAATTGTTATGCTTTTGGTAATTCTTAGAGATGGACAAGAATGATTTTCACACACACAAAAAAAGATCTCTTTGGAGGACCAGGGGCAGAATGCTATGGTTTGTGTCTAGTTGTCCCCACAAAGACTCATGCAGTCATCGGGGTTACCTTCTAGAGTTTGTGGCTAATTCATGATCCAATGCTGGGATTATGGGTGAGTGCTACACCCACCCTGGGGCAGATAGCCTAAATACAATGTGAGCAGAGGAGAGGGGCTCGCTAGCTGCTGCAGCCCCCGCCCCACCCTTGGCACTTGGCTATTTCCCACAGCCATGAACAGCTTCCTTCTGCCCTGTGCCACTCTTCCTTGGACCCAGCTGAGTATGGACTGAAACCTCCACTAACTGTGAGCTACATAAACCTTTCCTTCCTTAATTTACGCGCTGGTGTATTTTGTCCCAGCAATGAGAGCAAAGTAACTGAGATGCTGATTCTTACTTTGGAGCTCTGCAAGGAACCTGCCTCTGTTGACACCTTCGTTATTACCCAGTGAGACCCAAGTTGGGCTTCTGGCCCGAAGAACTATAATATGGTTTATTTGTTTTGTTTTAAACCAGTAAATTTGTCGTAATTTGTTGTAGCAGCAATAGGAAATATACCATGATGTTAATGCCAATGCTAATAGCCATAATAACCTTTAAAATGACATAAATAACCTTGCCATTTTTCAATGTTTACTAAGTGCCTGGAAATATATTCTAGAATTTTATAGATGTTTTATTACAGAATGTCTAGGTAACCCTAAGAGGTGGATACTGTTGTCACTCATATTTTGCAGATGAAATGAGAAATAGCTGCGCTGCTCATGTTACACAGAAAATGAAATTTGCACTTTAACTGTTTTTGCTATTTTGCCATGTTATCCTCTATAAAAATTTCGTATTGGTTGTCTTGAAGAGTGAGAACAATGAAATGCAGGAAACAGAGTATAGATGTGTAACCAATTTTCTTTCTAGGCAGAGGATTTGATAGTAATCAGGACTATCTTTTGCAAATGAGTATAAGTGCTTTCATAATAGGCATGGTGGAGGTCATGCAGTTATTTTGGCAATACTATCACTGCAGAAAGCACTTTTAAAACTGCCTCACTTCAGTAATCATCATCAGACCCTGTAGCATATTGTGGGAAATCTCACACAGACAATTATTAATCCTCTAAGACTCATTTTAATTTTCAGAAATAGCTTACATGCTTTCAGAACTCAATTGAGAAAGGTGATTTCTGGATATGACTGTCTAAGGAAACAATCGCAATAACTGAAGTGTGTTGATTCTTTACAGTGTTAATAGATTTAAAACCATATAAATTACACTACATGGTAGGTGTCCTTATTACTAAAGAAAAACGTGACAGTTGAGAATAATTTGAACTTGTTTGGATTGCGAATTCTCTAAGGAATTAGTAAAGCACACTTTGTGGAGGGACTAAGTGAGATCAGGGTGTAACCTCGGGTGTGACCTCTTGGCACGCACTCTGCTTTTCTAACGCTGCTCCCTGCTGTGTTTCTGGTCACTATGGCCTGGACAGCTTTTCTGTGTCACACCCTCGTACCATGATGTTTCTACCTGGGAGTCAATTAATCATGGACTGAATTCTTGGAAATCATGAGTCATGTCAATCATCTCCTTTAAATTGTGTGTGTTCGAGATTATATTCTAATCATGAAAAGTTAACTAATGAAATGCAAAAAGTGGATGGTTGAGACTAAGCAATTCATTCATGATCTGATGGTTAATAAACTGAGAACAGCAGGCTATAAATCCTGCATTCAAAACGGCTGGCGTATGCCACCTTCCAGAATGTTCTTCCAAGTCCCCTGCACTTAGTGCTGCAATAACATACAATCACTATGAGATTATCTTGGAGAAAATGGGATATTATTAGCTTTAGTCCATCTCTGACCAAACATTATAGATCACCTTTCTCCAAAGCTCCCCAAGAGACCTAAATCCACTGCACTTCTGAACACAGATACTTGTGAACATATCATACGATGACTTACAGTGATTATATTATATGCTGGGGTTTTTTCAAACTTTAGTATCTCTAAAAGTAAAATCCACACACATGTCACTGTCAGCTAAGTGGCATATTAAATATGCTTGCTCTTCCTACATAAATATATCTACATTTTCAGAATAGTCTTCAGTGGCTTGGATTAAAGTCATGAAGAAAGCCATGGAGCACACTTAAAAAACAGTGACATCAATTTTCTTCACAGCACAGTTAAGGACAGTGACGGAGCACTGTAACTTTTGAGGCAAGCATGATTCGTAAGGGTTGGAATCTACTTACAGGGTCTTACGAATACCTAAAATGACTTGAAAAAATTATTCAAGAATAGCATATAATATTCATCTAAACAATTCTAAATATTTCTTTTAAAATATAATATAAAAGGCATTTCTAGTGTTAAGAAAGCATTGAATCTTAGCTAAATTGGCAGGGATTTTTTTCTTAACGATATGAAAATGGGTTGAGTATCATATAATGTTTTCTCTTAGATGTGATAGCACAAACCAAGTTGGGGAAGCATTTGTTCACAGTGTTAAGGAATTTGATACAGGGATCCCTAAGATTTGAATCTGCTAATATATTTAAAAAAAATAAGACCCTTACACATTGTCTTGTACTTGATGGACCACAGAAGTGTATTTCATTGAATAGCTATATAGCCAACTATTCAAATTAAGTTTTGGTAAGCACTCAGCTCATTATCAAAATTTGATGAGAAGACAGAAAATCAATCAGGTAGTTCCTATAATTTGTAAGGATTTTCTAAAGATAACAGCAAGCTAAAAGGTTACTACAATATTTTAAGTAGTGAAAGTCTGGTGAGGACGTGCATGCAATTCTTCCAAAGTGTGTGTCTGAAAAAAGCAAACTAAACTGATAAATTCTGGTGTTTATGTTTTGATTTTTTTTGTTTGTTTTGTTTTGTTTCTGTGGCTGGCTCAGCCCACCTTGGGGGGAGGGCTAGCTCAACATGTGGCGCTGGGGATCAAGCTACCATCCCTGCATGCTTGCGTAAGCAGGCACTTCCGACTGCTGAGCTATCCCACTGGCCCCTAATTCTGTAACTCGTAATCTCAGTTCTCATCTCTCCTTTTCTGTTTTCTCTAAGCCCCTGAGCTCAGCACCCACTGCCGGGTGTTACCAGATATTTATCGTGGCCATTATCCCAGTAGGCTGCAGCTCCTTACAAAAGAGACTCCTCCTTGCTTCCAAAACACCTAAGACAAAGGTTTCATGTACTAAGGCTCCATAAATTCTTATGGGAGGGAGAAAAGAGGTAAACCCATGGTACGCATAATTTTTCTGTATCACGTTTTCTGCAACAATTATTATATTAATGTGTTTGTTATGTAGTGACCCCCTTTTTTGGTTCCTGAAGATAGAGTAAGGAACTGGCTTTCAACATTCCTAATCTTTTCTAATAACCACTTAAATGTCTTCTTACTATAAATTTCTCTGGCCTGCCCCCAAACCTGAAGGCTAAATAGTAGGTTTACTTAGTGGCTTCAGACAGATCACATGACATTGAATCTTTACAAACCGCGTAATTGGCCCACAGTCTGTGGGAATTCTGGTGATGGAGAATCAGTGAACTCCCAAGCACCTCAGTTGGAAAGGGGACACAGTGGCTCAGCTCACTCTCTGTGGCAGAATTTTAGTTTGTACATTATTGCAGACAAGCTCTTACAAGTCTCACAAGCCACTCACTTTGCCTGGAATAATAAAAAAAAGAATTCAATCATATTTAGTAGGTATAGCTCCAAATTGAAGAGTCTTTATTTGGAAGGGATAGCTCTACATTGAAGGGTCTTTATTTAGTAGGTGTAGCTCCAAACTGAGGAGTCTCTATTTATCCGATAATTCACTCACTTACTGATTCATCTAAAGTTAACGTCGAGTTTCTGCCGCGCTGTTCAGTCCCTCCAGAGCACTGACAGACTCTGGTCCAGGGCTAGAACTAAGCTACATGCATACACCACGTCACTGCTTTGCTCTTGACCTTATCATTATCTTGACTCATTTGCCATCTCCCTAGCTGTCTAGAAACACAAGAACCACTTTTTAATCTCCTCTCTTTTGCACCTTACTTCAGCACCCTTCAGTGCATGAATATGCATGGCTGGGCCCACTCCTGCAATCTGTCAGGAAGCCCCAGTGAATCTTAAATTTCTCAAATCTATCTTTATCTTTTTGTACCATGCTGTGTTTGGGATTTGCTCATCTTTTATCCAGATTATCTCACCAGTATTCTAACTTCCTTTAAAACCCTCTGTCTCCCTAATCCATCCTGCATATTGCCACTAGAATATTTTTTCT
The DNA here is from genome assembly GCA_004027025.1 of Myocastor coypus. Lineage (NCBI taxonomy): Eukaryota > Metazoa > Chordata > Mammalia > Rodentia > Myocastoridae > Myocastor > Myocastor coypus. The sequence goes on from PVJA010010430.1 coordinate 31,912, forward strand.
TCTTCTATGAGGAAATAGAGATGAGCTTCATGTTCTCTAGCCCAAAAATATTTAATGACACTCTGCTTTTTCTCAGAAAAGATGAAAGATTCCCAGCTCTCAGTCAGAATGTAAAAAGTTGGAGAGAGCATAGTTCTCACTTTTACAACTAAAAAAGCTAAATAATTTATAAATCATAATTTTTCTAAATCCAGCAAAAGATGAGATTGTGGGACAAACACTACAAAATCTCAGGAAAGAAGACATAAGAAAGTACAAGTGTTTGTAGAGGATTCCAGATCCCAAGAAAGTTGTTTAGAAGTCAGGAAAAAATGTTAACATCTTGCTGAGTGTGAGTGCACATAGGCGTAAAGGCCTCTGCAAGCCACTAAAACGAGGGGTGTTCGAACATGTTTTCATTCATTCTGCTCCAAAGACCTCCATCAGGTCCTTCCAGGAAAGTCTAAGGTAGTGTAGATAAAGTGAAGCGAGAGTGTAGATAGAGTGAAGCCCTCGTGCAGGCTTGAGTAAAGAACAGTAGCTATCGAGGGTTCATAATCCAGTTAACTATCTTTTATTTCCTGTATAGAACAAATCTTAGAATTTGATGGGGAGCATTCAAAACTTAGTACCATGCCAAGGCTGACTGAAGTTGGAATAAGAAAACAGGAAACTTTTGGGTGAGACAAGAACTCTTCCTGGACCTTGGACATTAAAAATCCTCTACCACTGGAAAATGGTTTGGATATCTATCTCTTCTCAAAGCTGCAGGTAAAGCTCAAGAGAAGTCTCTAGTCCCCTAAGCTCCAGGGTGAGAATGCTGCTGAGGAAAGAGGTTGCACCACGCTGAGTGCGGAGCTCTAGGACACATACAGCACGCTGCCACGACAGTGAGGAAGACCTCGCACACTGTGGCATAGTGGAAAAGCGAACATCCACAGTTAAATGTGCAGTGGCTACTTACAGAGTCTTCTACAGACCAAGACTCAGTGCTGAGCACAAAGCATCTAAAGGAAACTGAAGTTTATGGTGTACTGAATATAACCTTAACAACACCCAAGCTGAAACATACTCATATTTTGTCTAGATTGACTCATAGTCCCTTACCAAAATCAAGCAGAAAAATGTCTATTTCCAGGTATAAAGTTACTTGATTTCGAGGACGATACGCTCTATAAATGTTTATTTCCTATTGCAATGATAAAACACGTAAAGAAACCAGAACAAATATTTCTGAAGAGACAAAATAATCAGTAGAGCCAGACTCAGATGGAACACAAGATGGTACAACACAGGAGAAAATCTGTGTGACCTTGTGGGTGGCAATAAGCTTGGAGATGTGAACCTGAATATACAAGTCAAAAATGGAAAGAAAAAGGAAAAACTAGACTCCATGAAAATTAAAAATATTTGCTCTACAAAAGCCATTTTGAAGAAAATGAAAAGACTAAGTACAGACTGGAAGAAAATATTTTGCAATCACACAATTGATAAAAGGCAATATATAAATATAGAATATGTCTAGCACTAAATACTGAACCATAAGAAGAGAGTCGACCCATCTAAATATGGGAACTATAGGAACTTTATGTTGTTATGGAACATTGTAAAATAAATTTAAAATTCGTTTCTACAAAAAGTTTAAAATAACATAAAGTGAATCACCCTTAAAAAAGACAAAAGCAATTTCAAAGCGCTATTTAATATAGGTAACATTATGAGTGATTCTTCTGGTCATTGTGCTTAGTGAAACAGTCCAAACACCTATTTTATAGTTCTATTTGCATGGAATTCTAGAAGAGGGAAGACTACAGAGACAGAAAGAGATCATTGTCTGACACGATTTGGACGGCGGTTAGACTAGAAAGGAGCAGCAAAACGAAGCACTGCCCTATTGTCGGACAATGAAATTTTTACATGTGAGATTATAGTAGAATGTGCCTAATTCTGTGCATCAGTTAAATGCCAATGAACAGAGTATAACAAAGAAAACATAAATATATAGAAATGGACGAAACATTCTCCTAAATATCAGGATATCCTAAGACCAGAAGCAGACTAAATTTTTTTTTTTTTTTTTTTTTTTTTTTTTTTTTTTTTTTTTTTTTTTTTTTTTTTTTTTTTTTTTTTTTTTTTTTTTTTTTTTTTTGCAGAACCAGGGATCAAACTCAGGACCTTGCATTTGCCAGGCAGGTACTTGTGCCTCTGAGCTGTGTCCCTGGCCCCGCAGACTAAATTTTTTTGAAAATAAATTTAACTTTATTACAAATGTATGATACACTGTTACAAAATAGTGAGAGGCAAAGAAAAAAAAAAAAAAAAGAACTGATCTACATACATTGGGAAATGGTATGTTTACCTGATATTCCAATGCTACGGACAATGACAAAAGTGTATGTGAGGACTATATTCTGGTCGCAGATTATTTTTGTGGAATTAAATTCTAGCAATTCTGAAAGTGCTTTACTGAGCTGAATATATGGATAAATAAACAACAGATAACAGGTTTCAGATTCCTTAAAATCAAAGAACAAAGATACAAATGAGCAAGACTAGGAGAACAGAGAGCAACGCTTTGATGGACCTGGCGCAAGAGCTGGGTTAGCAGTGTGGGTTCGTGTTTATCCTGTACATCTCTTCATCTTTCTATTTTGTACACATCTTGTAAATCTTTAAGTAGTTGAGTACAAAGGGCAGCTATATAGTGGGTTCATACACGGAAATGTATTTTCTAGCTCTTCCAATAGTGACGCCAGTAAGCATGCAGTTGGTTTCAGTGCCATTCTTCAGTAAAACAGGTAAAGTGCAGATATGGCTGACTCTAGGCATGCGAGAGAAAAACACAAGATGATCACAGAGAAACTTTTAGTTCTATCAGGTACGGAAATGCCGAAAAGGAAGCAGAAGAGAAGGAAAAGATAAAATCCGATTATGCTGAGGGACAAGAGGCACCATTTTGAAATGTTTCCAAAGGCCAGATCGCAACCAATTTGAGCAAAATTATAACAAAGGCAGCAAAATAAATATTCAAGGATCCATATTGATATAAATATTTCAATAAATACAAGAGGAGGAAAATTATTTTTTGTAGAACAATTTTAATTGGAAATTCTGGAAGAGGAAAATTGAAAACCACCATTAGCAGGTTGCAGTAACAATTGCTGCTGATAATGTGTGTAACATTTGTCAGAAAAACGTAAAGGAAAAACCATATGTCCTTCCAAGTTTAGATTTCTCTTGTCTATAATGGTTTTAACAAATTGCACAAAATTTGAATAGCATTCCTGTAGAAATTAGTATTTACTTCATTTCTGAGTAGAGTCTAAAATAGTGACTCACTTGAACAAATAGAGTATGGCAAGGTAAAAATAGCTACTTTAAAATGGGGGTGTTGGTTGGGCCTACCAACTTTATCATGTGATCAAGGTTTATATCATCAAGAGTGTCACATTGACAATGTAAGTTCTTTTATGTGACAGAAGCATAAAAATGTCTCATCTTTGTGATATTCTATCTGAACATCTATAGCCAAGGTCAACTCAGGAGAAGGTGTCAGGTAAAGCCAGTTTGAGCTATATCTGACCAAAGCTTGTTCTAAGCATTAAAGTCATAGGAAAATTGAGAAACAGACTGAAAGAGCCTAGAAAGGCATGGCTAGTGCTCTGTGGCATCCTGCTTGGTTTCCAGACTGAAAAGTACTGTTGGTGAGAGAAGAGGGCAGATTTGAATGAGGACTATACATTAGTTAGTGGTGTTTTACCAATATTAGTATCTCATTTTCATAATTACACCATAGCTTGGTAAGAAATGAGCATTGGCAAGCTGGGTAAATTATACATGGGAATATACTATTTGCAACTTTTCTGTCAATTTAACATTATTTAAAGATAAAACAGGGGCCAGCCAGTTAGCTCAGCTGATTAAAGAGCCTGCTTAGGCAGACACAGGGACCAGGGTGAAATCCCTGTCCTGCCAGGCTGCCCCTGCCCCTGGGGTACTGTGAGACAGCAGTGGAGACTGGATGTGCTGGTATGTACCCGTAATCCTAGCCCTTGGGAGGCTGGGAACAGGAGGATCATTAGGAGTCTTATCCATGTAGTGAGACCCTGTAGACCTTGCACTACATACATAAAAAAATGAATAAAGATAAAGATAAAACAGTAGCAACAGTATGTACAGGCCAGCTGAGTAATTTTTAAAGTACCTTTAGCTGATTCTAAGGTAAGGCCTCACCTTCCAGTCAAAGTTCTACACTAGGTTCTAGACCCTCAATTGGAAATCATACTATCTATCAAGGGACATTTAGCAGTGCCTGAAAAATTTTGATTGTCTGGAATGAGAGTCCAATACTGGTCTTTAGTGAGTAAAAAATCAAGGCTGTTGTTATGTGTTACTATGGCATAGAAAACAATCTCTGTCACAAAGAATTGTGTGGTCCTAAATATCAAATAATACCAAAATTAAGGATCTCATTTTAGATTCTAGAGCTGTCAATCTCAAAATATAGTATTTCTGAGTAGCCCTAGATCCGCCTCATCAAGGTATAGTGGAAATACAAATGAATTTCACTTTTCTCAAAATTTAGCACACACTGGAATCAGCTGGATGGTTCCTAAAGGCCCAGACTCCTGAAGTCCATTTCCTTTTGGATTCAGTAAGTTGGAGGCAAGGCATAGAACTTTCAGCAACGACTAAGGGACAACTCTGATGGGATCCAGGGAGCAAGCTCAGAGTTGCTGTGCAGGCACTCTTACACTATTGGTGGCATCTGAGAGCGAGTCAGGGACTTGCAAGACTCTTCCTTTTTTGTGTCTTCACCTCTCATTTCTAGGTAAAGACCATTATCCATTTCTACAGCTCATACTTAGACGCGCCATTCCCTGTGACATCGCGACATACACTTTCAAGCAGACAACAGGAGTCCATTGTCCCTCCAATCTGGATTCCCTGTGCCATCATCGACGACACAAATAGTAAATGTTTTTCTTTTTAGGTATGTTGCCCCTGGCTGCGTTTTTACGGTCGTAACTAAAACTAAACTCATCATTTCATCAAACTAAATTTGATATGTTAAAATAGATTATTATGGAAAACAACAGAAAGTTTGATTTTTTTTCTGTGCTAGAGCCACAACGTACACTCAGAGAGGCAGGATGTGTAAGTGCAATTTTAATGGCTTTCCAAAGTAACGCTTTACTAATGTGCTAACGTTTTATAACAGTGGTTTCCTTTTTAGAGCACACTGTCAGAAGAGCGCAGCATTCATATTCTCCTGCAAACAATCATTTTCGAGTGCTATCACTGGTGGTAGGTGGGTTCAATTAATCTTGCCAGAAAAAAGTGACTATTAGGGGACAAAGAGGGACAAAATTTCAACAAAGGATAAACAACCCAACTCTTTGCCTGTGGTGAGACACAAGTAACTTTCTTTGCCTGTTTTAATGACATGACTTACAAATGACTTCCAGAAGACTTTCTCATGTAAGCGAAATGATTATAGCATTTAATACACAAAAAAAGCAGAGAAGATGAGGAAAAAGGACGCAGTTCACCTCAGAGGTTAATTATGGTGGCCTGAGCCCATTTGCACATACCCTGCCAAGCCCTGTGACAGCCATACACACTTCTGCTTGTATATTTTTATGACACATTATATTTAAAACCATATTTCAATGTAACTATTTTGCATATATTCTTGAAAGCAAAGAGTAAATCAAAAGAAAAAAACATATTGTCCGCAGTGTAGCGCGTTGGCAGTATTTTCGCTTGCCCAGTGTCACATAACCACAGTTAGAATCTCCAGGTGCTTCCACCCATGCCCAACTACGCACACCTCACTTCGGTGGTGACCGTCACATTAATTTGACAAGTTTTCCTAGTGGATATTAACCTCACTGAATATGGACTCTGAAGTCAAACTATTGCTTTGTCGTGTATGGACTATGTAATCTTACATGTTTTACTCAATATCCTCATCTGTAAATTGCTCATAAGAAATTTGCTCCCTAATTTACTGTCCCTGTTAAACCAAAAAGTGCCTCAGTCAGAGATAGTCCCAAGGTAAGGCTGTGACCTCACAAAAGGTGTAGCTGTTATTCAGATTAGTTGGTGCTCAGGATGTCCTTACCTTGATATACATGAAAAGATCTCAAATATACAGAAACAAAAAAAGCAGAGGATTGCCTTCCACTCTGCTCCGTTTTTCTTATGTTGAGCCTTGAAGTCTACTTAATTTTATAAAACATCTGGTAGGAGGTCTTGATTATATGTCACAATACAAACAAATCAACAATAGGACAAGCATAAGATACAATATGTGAAATAATCTATTTGTGTAATTGTGTACTACCGACACCAAGACACATAATAAAGTAATTATCTCCTAATTTAGTGTAGGACAATTTCTAAGAAAAAATAGTGTCTCAATGTCTAGTAAGTTATAAAGTAGACACAAAGTATGGCAAAACCCCAGTATTTTCTGAGGATTGATATAATTCAGGGATTGTAAATGTTTTTGTGAATACCCAGAGAGTAATGGGTCACTGTTACCAGGATAATCTGGTTTCCATTACACTTACTGAATCTGAACAATGTAGCATAAGAGCTGCTATAGACGCTGCACAAATCAGTATGCCTGTGTTCCAATAAAACTTTATTTACAAAAATAGGCAGCGGACTGCATTTGACCTGAGAACCATAATTTGCGATCTCATGTCATAGAGGATGAAGGGGAATACAATTTCTTGCATTAAATTTATTCCTATCAGTCCTCACCAATGATTCAGTGGCATTGAAGCCCAGTGAGCAGAGATTTCCCATCGTTACTAATTAATTAGCAAAGTAAGCTTTTTGCAGATGGAGTGCAGACTGCGATTCTCTTGGCAAGTGGCATCTGGAACAACGAATCACTATCAAAGGAGAAATACTTTACGGAATTGCAAAAATAGGACATATGCTTGCCCTGGGTCTTCCCTAAATGCTTTTCTTTTCTACAGCTTTCCACTCCCAAAGCCAAAAATTAGTTTTCTTTTCCAGTTTCCTGGGATCGCTGCAAATGCTGAATTTCAAGGTTCTGATGTGGGAAACATCCTGCTCTATCTCCGTTGCTGTCAGTTAGACAAGGAGCCCTAAATGCATGAGGACCGTCATGCAGTATACAGCGTGTGGTGGCGGAAACACCGACCTGATATCCACGTGGATATCAGGCAAGTTTCTAGTAAAATTTATGCCCTTAGCATGTAGGCATTTGCTACCTTAGCGACATCTCAGTCGAGGAGAGGCCACCTGTGCTACCGTGGTACCAAAACCTTCCATTGCCTAGTGGACTTAGAGCTATGTTGACTGGTGAGCATCTACTCTGTGACGTTTGCACAGTGACAAAACCAACTAAAGGTGTGTTTAGCAGCAAGGAATATATCTCTGTGGTTGAGCACTGTATGGGACTGAATTCACAGAGTTCCTCCTCAACTTCCCTGGCTTATCTTCTCCTATGTCTCAGTCCTCAAGCAGCCATATTGACATTTCTGCTGTCTGCCCTGTCACAGGCTCCATGGAAATCAGTGCATCTATCACCAAACACTACAATATCACATTTTTCTCAACTTATGCGAAGATCTTGTACTCTGAGTAATTTACTTTGAAGGTAATAGTATGCAGTGCATTAGCTATTATTATTCTCCTATTATTTTATTTTTTCCCATAAGATTAAACAAAAAATCGTCAAGAAGGTGCTATGAAATACAGCTTTAGAAAGGACACTGAATTGTGATTATACACAGAGGTATACATACCCATTGTAAATAACAACAGGTTCTAATTTATTTTTTTAATTTTTTATATTTATTTATTTATTTGTTTGTTTGTTTATTTTTTGTCTTTTTGAGACAGGGTCTCGCTATGCAGTTGAGGCTGGCATTGAGCTCACTTTTGTAGCCCAGACTGGTCTCGAACTTGCATCGATCCTCCTGCCTCAGCCTCCCGAGTGCTGGGATTACAGGCATGTGCCACCACGCCAGGCAACAGGTTCTACTTTAAAGAATTAAAATTTCAGGCTGGAGAGAAAGCTCAGTGGCATAAGCACCTGCCTCAGAGGTGTAAGGTCCTGAGTTCAACCACTCGCACCAAAAATAAATAAATAAATTAGAATTTCACATTTTATAATAATTGCATGGCCCAAGAAAGTAAGTGTTGTCATACATTATTGTATGGGATGCTAATTTTTAATTGATAATATTAATGTTCCTGACTACTTAGACTCTATTCTTAAAAATAGCCAGAAAAATATCAAAAATACATGTGCACAAGATGAATTACTATCATACCAAGTATAAAACATTACAAAATCAGCTAAAGAAGAGTATTTAATCAAAATATAATGCTACACATTTATTTCTTTATATTTTAAGTTTAGTTGCAATTTATGCACAGAACAGCCACATTCAATATAGGGAATTAATATCTCTATGTAATATTTGTTGCTTTCTCTTTCTTTCTATTCCCCTACCCTCTTTTCTTCTTCCTTCTTTTCCTCTTCCTCTTCCTCTTTAATGTATTTCATTGTTGCAGGGTAATTACTGAGTAGCTCAAATTCACAGTAATCCTAATTTCAGGCTACCCAGCACTGGGCTTACAGGTCTACACCACTACTCTGGCCGGCTCAGTGCAGCCTGGGGGTGGACCTTCCCTGGCATGTGGTGTTGGGGATCAAACCACAGTCCTTGTGCTTCCCTAAGTTTGCCCAAGTAGGCACTTTAGTCCTCTGAGTTATCTTACCAGCCCCTGTTCCCCTTTCTATACCCGCTGACAAAGCTCAATTTTTATTTTATCCTTTTTTTCTCATGTTTTTTTCTTTCCCTTCCTTGTTTTCCTTACCCTACATCCTATTTTCCTTTTGAACAGCTTCTTTCTATTTCACAATATCTATTGTACATTTGTGATCTTATTTACATTTCCAGTTTATAATCCAGTGAGATAATATGATATTTATAGACATGTCTATATGATTTATTTCACTTACTGTGATTTCAGGAACTATCCATTTAAGCATAAATATTTGAACATTATGTTTATAACTGAGTAACATTATCATATTAAAAAGGTATTTACTTTTATCCACTCATTAGTTCATGGGCATTTGTGTTGTTTACAAAACTTAGCTATTGCAAACTGGGTATGCATATATTGTTGTGGTTCTATTCTTTTAATTCTCCTTCAAAAAGAAGAACAGCTGGGTCAAATGGGACTACTAATTCTAGATTTTAAGGAATCCCCACACTGATGTTGACAGTGGTTGCATTATTCTACAGTCCCACTAACCATGGAGAAGGGCTTCTTTTTTCCCGCTGCTCTTCCAGCATTTGTTATTAGTTATTTGCTTGGTACTAACCATTGTTTCTGGATTGCTAAGGAATGCCAGCGCTGCTTGAATTTACATCACTTGAATCACCAGGGATGCTGAACATTTTTTTCGTGCATTTATCTACCACTGAGTATCACAATCCCTGACCTGAAATGATAGTGCAGATCCGCTGTGATAAGCACAGCGTGGCAATGGCAGAATAACAGACGTGAGGGTCAGTGAAGCAGACTAGAAGATGCAGAAGCAAAGTCAAAAGCATTCAGTCGCCTGATCCTTGGCATAAGAGTCAAACATATTCATGGGAAGAAGGATAACTATTTTAAGAAATGGTTTTTGGCAAGACTGACGTGTATTAGGTGAAGACTAAAACTAGAACCATGTCTATCACCATGTACTAAACTAAAATCAAAGTGGATCAAAGCTGTAAACATTAAGATAAAAACAGTAAATCTTCTGGGAGATAAAAATAGGTAGCACTCTGGAAGACACAAATGTAGGAAAAGGGAAAAACTTCATGAGTAACGCCCAGTTGCACAGGGAGTAACACAAGGAATCAACAGCTGGTATCTTCTTCTACTTAAAACCTTTTTCAGGGGCCAGTGAGATAGCTCAGTGGTCTAAAACACTTGATTAGGCAAGCTTAGGCAACTGCAGGGACTGCAGTTCAATCCCTGGGACCACATGCTGCACCAGCACCACCCTTAGGGCAGGCTGAGCTGGCCATAACATAAAATAAAATAAAGTTTAAAAAAGAGATAAATTTAAAAAAATAAAATGAAACCTTTTTCAGAGCAAAAAAAAAAAAAAAAAAATCATCAACAGAGGATGAAGATATCCCACATAGTGGGAAAAAATTATACTACCGTTCTTCAGGCAAATGATTAATTTCTACAACATATAAAGACCTGGACAAAAAAATCAGAACCTTTCAATTTAAAGATCCAGTCCAAAAATGGGCATTTGTAATGAACAGGCATTAAACATTCATTTAGGTTTCAGCTTGAAAGATGTCAAATGATGTAGAATATTAATGTTATGTGGAAATCATATATCTTAATTTTATACTTTGAAAAATATAACTTTATTATATTTTGTGCAGGGCCTCACTATGCAGCTCTCAGAGCCATAGTGATCTTCCTGTTTTCAGCCTCTGCAGTGCTGGGATTACAGAGAGGTGTCACCATTCCCAGGCTGGATCAAGAGCCCAGTGCATCTGGGGGCGGGGCTGGCGCAGCAGGTGGTGCCATGGGTCAGAACCCAGTCCCTGCACTTGCCTAAGCAGGCACTTACTCCACTGAGCCATCTTGCCGGCGCCCCCCACCCCTCAAAAAAACCTACTAAAGTAAAATTTGAACAAATAGAAAAATGTATGTGCGATTACTATGACGCTGCTCCAAAGGAATCATAGAAAACCTTCTATTACATTCCCTTCTTTTAATTATGTCAGAATCTAGCACCATTGCCTCTGGCCTAGACTCCTGTTTTTCTGAGTCGGTTTTGCAATTAGAGTAAAGGAAAAAGGAGAGCATGTGGGATAATGATAATGATATGCACTGAGCTGGAAGCCTGAGGACTGGAACATGGCCTACTTTAGCATGAGCCTGCTTCGCGGGCAGAACTGATTTCCATACCCCTCGAGGCCAAGTATTGATCATTTCCCGCTGCATACGTACTGAGGAGCCAGGAAAGGACTCCGATCACGGGAGTGAGGTGCAAGGTGAAAAGGTCCTCAGCTTTTGTACTGCAAGTAAGAAAAAGACTAATGTGCTCTCACAGAGATTTTGTAGTTCCTTTCCCCACTAGATGTTCGCTATGCAGGTTGCCCTCACTACCCTTCCACTCTGAAATCCAAGGTAGATTATAGATCACAACAGTCCTTATCATACCTTACTGAGCGGAAGTGAGGCAAAAGGTGGGGGGGGAGTGGAAACATAAAACTGCAATGGACAGGAAGGCAAACAAGCTGTGTGAGTCTGGGAAACACCCTTCTTGTGCATAGATGGAAACGGGTTTTAACAGCTGTCCACGTCGCTGAAACTTCTAAAATATAATAGCTTTGAAATATTTTAAAATTAATGTCACATATGGCTCCTCTTCCTGTGACACCAGTCTGAGGCTAAAACCCATTCATTATGGCTTAATAAGCATTTCACCTCAAGCAACTCATTTCTTATTATAGTCAGAGATATCTTAATGAGTCTCATTTTCAAATCTCTATTGGTGTTGCATTTTCTCAGACTGATCTTTGAATGCTGGAAGGTACTGCTTTTAGCGTCTGTCAGGAAACAAGTAGAGCTGGCCAGGTAGCTCAGGAGATGAGAGCACCTGCTTAGGCAGACACAGGGCCTGGAGTTTGATCCCTGGCCTGTCATGCTGGGCCTGCCCCTAGGGCATGCTGAGACAACCACCAAGACTGGGCCTGGTGGCACACGCCTGTAATCCCGGTGCATACGAGGCTGCAAACAGTAGGATCACTACTAGTCTGATCTATATAGTGAGACTCTGTAGATCCTGTACTGAATACATAATAAAGAGAAAAAATGCAGAATTAAAGTCTCAGTTGTTTATTTAATTCATGACATAATAGCTTTGAAAGGTAGCCAGGCGTGGTGGTGCACGCTTGTAATCCCAGCACTCGGGAGGCTGAGGCAGGAGGATTGGTGCGAGTTCGAGACCAGCCTGGGCTACAAAAGTGAGCTCAGGACCAGCCTCAACTGCATAGCGAGACCCTGTCTCAAAAAGACAAAAAAAAAAAAAAAAAAATAGCTTTGAAAGGTATTATGGCCTACGATAAAATGGCCATAAAATTAACCATTGTTCAAGCTACCCTGAGTACTCTAGGTAACGCTTGCATTTGTCAACGTCATCAACAAAGTATACCTTGGGCCCAGCAGGATGGCTCAGTGGTCTAAAGCGCCTGCTTGGGGAAGCTTGGGCAGCTTCAGGGACCTCGGTTTGATCCCCGGCACCACATGCTGCGCCAGCCCTGCCCTTAGGGCAGGCTGAGCCATCCATAAAAATAAACAAACAAAAGTTCTGAAACAAGAAAAAAATAAAATAAAATAATTATTTAAGCCGGGCGTGGTGGCTCACGCCTGTAATCCCAGCACTCGGGAGGCTGAGGCAGGAGGATTGGTGCGAGTTCGAGACCAGCCTGGGCTACAAAAGTGAGCTCAAGGCCAGCCTCAACTGCATAGCAAGACCCTGTCTCAAAAAAAAAAAAAAAACAAAGTATAGCAAAACCAGGCAAAGAGTCCCAAAAACCAGCCATTGTGCATGGGACCTTTGATGAGAACACATGTTAAAAATTGATGTAACACTTTGGTTACATCAGAAGAGACCTAGACTAGAACAAGAATTGACGAGTACCAAGGAAAACCCAGGAGGTACCACCATCCCTCCCTGGAAAATACACTACAAATCGTGGAAACAATCCAAATGCCCACAGCTGAGCAACGGACAAAAGAGATATGGCATGTTTACACAGCATAGTATTCTTCAGCTATAACAAAAGATAAACGAGGCTTTGTAGACAAATGGACGCAGCTAGAACAGTGGTTCTCAACCTGTGGGTCGCGACCTTGGCGGGGGTTGAACGACAAAAACACAGGGGTCGCCTAAAGCCATCGGAAAATACCTATTTAAGCCCATGCTATGCCATGGTGAAAGGTTATTTTGGAATTTGTAATAAATAATTCTCAACATAGAATTAAATATTGTTTTTGTACAGCAACATGAGGAACTGTATTGCGGGGTCGTGGCATTAGAAAGGTTGAGAACCACTGAGCCAGAGACTAAATTGGCAAGTGAAATAAATCAGATCCACTCATGCAAGCAATACTATCATCTCACTGAAGGGCGCGCCTCACTGAATAAGTACAATCAGAAAGGTGCGACAGATACTGTTGAAGGCAGAGAATCTGTTCAATGGGAAAGAAAAACTGAAACGAGAAAAATAAAAGGGAAAATGTGTGTGTGTGTGTATATATATATATATATATATATATATATATATATATATGCAGAATGTTTTTGATAATTGTACTGTCAATTTCTACTAATCTTTTGAAAGAAGTTAATGCTTAACATTTTTTCGGTTTATTTTTCTCTTTCTTTTAAATTTCTTTCAACTTTTTCAACTAATTTAAAGCTAATATCATGCAATATAGCAACCATTGTTGAACTCCTAATACTTTTTTTAGTGAAATTTTATATAATTGATAATGCTGGTTTATTTCTATCACTATTTTGTACTCTTTATAAAATAAAAAAAATTAAAGCTGATGAGATATCTCAGCAGACTATTTGCTTAGGCAAGTGCAGACACTAGGGTTGGATCCCTGGTGCGTCATGCAGCACCAGCCCCACCCCTGGACACTCAGGGCTGGCCACTGAGACGGGGCATCATGGCGCACACCTGTGATTTCAGTACTGAGGAGACTGAAAACATGAGGATAACTATGAGCTGTGTAGAGATCCTGTACCAAATACATAAAAGAATAAATAAGTGAAAATTGATGTAACCAGTATTAAACAAATTTATTGGAGAATTGTAGAGGCAAAAAGATCAATGATATTCTGATACAGGTGGATTACCAAAAACTACAACATTCTGAGTGGTAGTAGTCGTGTTCTCTTTTATTGATAGTGGAGGGTATAAAATTAGATAGCACCACTGACAGATAAAGACCACAAAGAGATGGCTACTAGATGTAGAGTGTCTTAGTTACTTTTTACTGGTTGCTGGGACAAATACCCGACACTCAAAATGAAGGAAGGAAAGGTTTATTTAGCTCACACTTACTGGAGATTTCAGTCCATATTTGGTTGGCCCAAGGCTCAGTGGAACAGAGCAGAGAGCATCCAGTTCATGGTGGCAGAACAGCACAAAATGGTGGCAGAGGTAGCCAACCAAACAAGGTAGCAGAGAGCAAGAGCTCTCTGTCTCTCTGTCTCTCTTTATATTCCTATCAGGCTCTCTGCCTTAGGATATCTGTCCTAGACCACACCCACAGTCCCAGCCCTACTCAGACTGATATTCCCATCAGGACTCAGCTCGCTAACCCAGCTTATATGTTTGCTCTGTCTGCTCACAGCAGGCTCTTCAGAGTTGTTCTCAAATCCTTGCTCCACAAAGCTGATACGAACTGCTTCAAGTGAGACTGGAAATGAAAATAATTTGTCTTCCCAACCTCTGTGTCCCACAGTCAGGGCCTGCAAATTAAGGCACATATTTCTCATTTCCCCCGTGTGAAAATAGTTTCTTAATCTGGAGGAAAGTAGAGGCAAGGGGAAACAGAATAGCTCTCATCCTTTGAACACACACACACACACACACACGTTTTTTTGGACACAAGTTCCCACTAAGTTTTCCAGGTTAGACTTAGATGTATAATAAATCTTCCTGTCTCAGTTTCTCAGAGTACTGGGATTATAAGTATGCACTGCCATGCCTGGCCCAGATTCTTAAATTTACCTCTCTGTCTAATAGCCATTGCTGGACTCGGATCAGTTTAAGAGCTGAGCTGCATAGTGACCTCTAAACAAATAGGATCTGGGTGGAATACTGCCTGCATGAAGACATATCATTAGTTGTCCCTACCTGTTACTTGTCCCTGTCCAAGAAGAAACATCTTGTAACAACAGAATGCCACATGTTTGGTGGAGAAGCCATAAAATAATAAGAAAGCAAGACTAGGTTCAAATCCAGCCCTTTCTGCTTGCTCATTAGGCAGATGCATTTTGTTTTGTCTTTTTCTTATTAATTAATAATATTTATGAAGAGTAATGCATGGGCTTCACTTTGGCAAATGTGTAAATGCCGGTAACATACTTTCATTATTCCCCTATCAACTCCTTTTGATCCAGTTTCCTCTCAAGTTTCATATTTTGCATAATTTCAATTATATTCTTGGCCACTATTACCCCCCTTCATATATAGATCAAGTTTATTAATATCGACCTAGAGATTTCTTTAAAAAATTAGTTTATTATAACAATCAAACAGATGAATGACACACGAGGGAACTTTGGCATGGCGTGTAACAAACTTTAAGCAGTCACCGGTCATGAGTTACTACTGCAGTTCTACACCCATCCCAAAAGAATGAAGATCGAGGTGACAGCTTTCCTTCTTGGCTCTGACACAGCTAACTGTGCTCAGCTGAAAACCGCGATGAGTCCAACCTTGCCTCTGTCAATAAGCGGACTTTCTTTTCCTTTCTCACTCTTCATATCTTTTAAATCACTGGCCACCAAGTGCATACCTGAGTTCCAGGAGGCACACACACACTCCCACCTCAGTGTCCCTGACCTGCAGGGTTGCACGGCTCAGCACCACCTCCAGGAGTTCCCATGATTCTTTCACTCAGGTTTTCTCTCCCTCCGTTCAGCTGAATGTCTGTTTAAATATTCTCTTAAAAAGAAGTCTCCCAGGCTAACCAACATATCTAAAACTCATTTTCTCCTACCTTGATACCTTCTATACCCCGATGCTCCTCAACTCCGCTTCGTAGCATTTTGCCTTCTAAAGTTCCGTCTTATTTGCTTTCATCTGAATTGCTTTTTCTCACCAAAACATAAATGAAGATGAGGTTGTTTTCCCCATAAATCTTTCTCACTGCTGGATGTGCAGTACAAAAAAAACATGCCTAGTACATAAGATACGGACACACAGACGGGCAGGCAGACAGACAGATGCAACGTTCATGAGTGAATCATGGGTAATTCAGTTCCGTGAAAGGTCATAGATTTATTCCAGTGTTAAAAATCACCTTGGACAACTTTAAATAGTGCCGTAATTGGTGGTCCTAGAAATGCCACCATGAATCCATGGCGATACTTCTTCCAGAGAAAACACTTAGAGATAAAATGGCTAGATGACAGGGTACGTGCACCATCTAGTACGTGCCAGCGATTGATCTCTAACTAAGCACAATCCATATATGACTCGTTTACTCTTGCCTACATTTCATTACCATGTCTTAAAATTTGCCAACTGAGTGGTAGTGCCAAGCTGGTGTGTGTCAGCATGTGAGGTAGTGCATGCGCTGTTTTGCATGATTAATACCTCAGGAAAGAAAATGCCATAGCGTATTTTCTTGTACGCTGGGCAATCATTCACAGAGAAAACGCACTGTGATCCTTCTAGGTTGAACAGACTTACTAGAAAATCTGTCTTCATTTATTCACACAGGACCCATAACACTCTTCCCGTTTAGTTAGATTTTAGTTCCAGGGGTTTCAAGATTCTGGGTCTAGCCCTTCGTGACCCATTGGGAAGTAGAATTCACCAACACTCCTATCTTTCTTCCTTGGGTTAACTTTTCTAAGAATCAGATGAAATAACTGACACAATCTAAATAACTATGCAAATCGTAATTATCACTTCACATTTTCTGCTGACCAGGCAGAGTCTCATGGTACCGCAACTAAAAGGAATCCAAAGAGACAGAGAACACGTGGAGCTCAGTGTGTGGTTGAAGCTAATTGTCCCCCTCCTTGCACTTGACTGCTTTTTTTAAAGTCTAGTGAGTGAAAGGCTCAAATACACACAACCTAGGAGACCAGTGGAAGCTCTATTCACTGAGGAATTTACTGCTGCAATAATGAACCCTCCTCCCACACCTCTGAACCAGCCAGAGCCTGCTATATTAAAAGAAAACCTACAGGGACCCGCTCCCATGTGATTTCCTGCCTCCCATAATTTCCCAACGAGCTTGAACAAAGAGCTCTATGATGTCCAAGCTCACTGGATGTATCCAGGAATGACCAACATAAGGAGAGCTTAAATGATGAAGGTGTCCCTTTTTATTATGAATTTCACTTTCTTTCAGCTCATATTAGCTCATTAGCGCACACACAGAGCACACACACGCTGCAATGCTGAGTCTATCTCTTGGCCGCTCCAGCATGTCGGGGCTCCTGTGGATTTTCACTTGGGTAGATCAAAACTTTAATCTCTTTGAATTAAATCCAAGGGATTATGCCTCTCGGTCTGTGTGTGAAGGACCTTACTGGAAACAGGGATGCCTGGTGGTGGGCCAGCCCAGGAAGGAACCTAGGCGAACCCCAGTGGGGCCTGATCCAGTGCAAGCAGCCCCTCTCAGGGTGCCAGTTCAGGGCGTGGGCAAGAGACAGGCAAGCAAAGCGTTCTGAGGGACAGGAGCAGAAAAGATGGCCGGGGTTTGGGGCCACACATCTCTTAGTGGGAAATAATGTCAATGGGTTAGGTGCTATATTTTCCCCTGAAAAAAATGTGTAGATGTAAAATATATACAATATAAATATGAAATATAGATATGAAATACAGATATAAAATGCATGAGATATATATGAAATGTATATATAAAATTAAATAACATAGATATATGAAGTATATATGAAATATAGATATGAATGCAGATATAAAATAGATAAGAAATATACCAAAATATAGATAGGCAACATATAAACAAAACAAAAGAAATATTTATATATGAAATAGGTGTGAGACATATAAAATATATATACCTAATATGTTATGCATATATGAAAATTATATATTATATATGCAATATAGATGTAAAATATACATAGGAAATGTAGATACAAAGTACATATGTATGTGAACTATACATATGAAATATATATGAAATAAACATATTTCATATATATGAAATATGCATAAATACATATGTGAAATATGTATGTAACATACAAACTATAAACATGAAATATATGTATGTATATACATATATGTATATATATGAAACTGAGCCCACTTTATGAAAGGAAACCATAGTAAAATTGCAATGTAATGCAATCTATGCTCTTAGTGGGATTCCTAGTCAGTTCTTTCTCCATCAGAAAAAAGGCCTCGTGAAGCAAATCCCTGAGGTATACTTCCTGTCTGGAATAGTGTCCTACAGGCCCAGTGTCCAAGCGAGATGGTTCAGTGGTCTAAAGTGCCTGCTTAGAAAAGCTTAGGCCACCGCAGTTGACTGTGGTCCGATCCCCGGCACCACACGCTGCACCAGCCCCACTCCCAGGGCAGGCTGAGCTGGCCATAATAAAAGAAAAGGTAATGTGCAATGTGCAATCTAATAACCATTATGACTGTCCTACTCTCATGTTTTGAAGTTCTGGAGGTTGTTTGTTTGTTTGTTTGTTTGTTTGACTGGGATTGAACTCAAGGCCCTGCTATTGCCAGGCAAGTGCTTGTTCTACTGACCTATCTCCCTGGCCACGAGTTTTGAAGTTCTATATCATTAGTGTTTTTTCTCTTTAAAAGTGAAAAAAATTAAAATTTATGTTTCATTAAAGTAACTGAGAACTCAAATGTAAATAGCTTGCTCAAACTCAGGTACTTGGTAAACTTGTATTCTTCTCCTATTACGTTACTTCATTCAGCAGTGACTATTGTCAGTGAAAATTTGAACTTTGACTGTCAACAAATTCTAGGACAGGTCATTTATCTCTAATTCTGTTATGATAGCTCTTTACATAGCAGCCACCTAACAGCATACTTTGTAGGCACTATGGAGTGGGAAGAGGAGATACAAAAAGAATTACATTATGACCCCAGTAAGATCTCTCTCTCTCTCTCTCTCTCTCTCTCTCTCTCTCTCTCTCTCTCTCTCTCTCCCTAAGAAAAATCAGTAGTATAATTAGCTATCTTGAATACTTTTATCTTCATCCTTTTCTCAGTTGTTCTTTCCTTTTGAGCAGTTTCTCTTTCATAATATCTATTGTATATTTTGTTTTATTTATATTTTCAGTTTCTTATAGTAGAGAGACGATGTTTACGCATCTGAGTTAGATTTATTTGAAGGCTGATGAACATTTTAGCCTTGTATCTCTTGAGACAAAGAATTCCAAGTCTTAGTGGCTTCAAATGACAACAGTCACTTGTTTGCTGGAAATCCCGCGACCTGAGCTGAAGTCGGTACCGACGGCTCTTCTCAGTTTCTGCTGTGTAGCTTACGCGGGCTGGAACCGGCAGCACCCATATGATAGTCTTCCATCACATGCTCTTGGCAGACTTGGGATGGTTGGTAAAGTCCCTCTCTTTCCATCACTTAATCCTTCCACATCACTAACTTCATTTGTTTCTTAACAAGTACTATCTTATATTTCATGTAAAACCCCAAAATGCAGGTATGGCCCTCCCGGCCTCTCTAAAAGCCTGGGCAAACATTCCCTGCCGCATCTCTTGTATACTCGTCTACTGGTCAAGTACTGTTACATAGACCAGCTCAAAGCCAAGAGGATCACAGAGAAAAATAAGTGACATGAGTTCTGTCTCACTGGAGCTGCAAATGTCAATGTTACAATGAGAATTAAAGAAGAGGACTGGTTTACAGAATGCAACTCAAGAAATAGAGGAGAGTAGTACTAATTCACGTAAAACAATTAAGTACACAATTCTTTGCCATAACCTTTTGTCTGAGCCACAGGTTGCTTTAGTGAACTAGAAAGAAAAAGGATGAACAATATATAAGATTCAGGGGACACAAGTTACTTTCAGAAGTTCACATAGTGTAGCAATACAGCTGGGTGGGTGACGTCAGATGGCTATGCCCTGGCAAGCTGGCTACTTGAATTTTAAAAATGAATCATATATATATATATATATATATATATATATATATATATATATTTTTTTTTTTTGCAGTCTCCCTGGTATAAGTACTGCCATCATATCTCACTTTAAGTCTACTTAGGAAGAGAGCCACCTAGACTGCTCACAGAAACACCTCCAAGCTAGCTGCTGGGAGGAACAAGCACCATTTACTTCAAAAACCGAGGTTCTACAGCCACAGTTATACGCATGTGTTTATATCTGTGATGTTAGCCTGACTGGTCCTCCCCGTTCAAGCCATGAGAAAGAGAATGGCAGACATTTTGTCCCACCCCCAAGAAAAATTAAGATTAATACAGCAATGTATTTGAGGCAAGATATATTCTTATAGAAAATGAAAGAAGCAGAATTAAATGAATAATAGATAGATGATAGAAAATGGATGATACATCAATAGATAGGTGAAAGATACATAGATACGTGAAGATGGATAAAGGATAGGTAGATATTGACAGCAGATGATAGATGAGGATAGGTAGATGATGGATAGATAGGTAGCTAGATCAACAGGTACATGATAAAGTAATCTGTCCTTGCTGCCCTCTCAACTTCTCTTTATGAAGAAATACTCAGGAATTTCTTTATTCCAGCTGTTATTGCTGCACAAGAGCTACAGAGTCTAGACCTTTCTTTTCTCAAGAATGAAATTGTAACAAGTTTAATTAATGGTCATAGCTTAATCTATTAATATTCTGAGCTATTAAGTAGGCCCAAATTTATTTGTGAATCTATGCAAAATTCATTTGTAAGCCATTTATAAGTCAGTTGTTTGGGACTGAGCGGACCTTATCCCACATAAGTTGCAGCACCAGCAGTCTTTAGGCAGACATATTTTACTATGATCAATGAACCCTCAGATGTCCCTTGAAAGAAGATGTTAACTACTATAGACATGAAAAAGTTGAACAGACAACCAACATGAAGGAAATCTTTTGAATTTCTTTTTCTTTTTCAGTACAGGTAACTAGATTTAATAAGAATAAATTAGAAATAGAACTGGATTTTTTGAAGGCGGGAGGTTATGTGACATTTCTGATAATTTGATGGGTACATAGCTGTAGTACTCTATTTTCTATTTTAAATTAAGTATACTTGAGCCACTGTAGGTTTTTGCTGCACTTTGGAGGTCTTCTATGTAAAGGATCATGTTGTCTATATGCAATGATTAGATGAATTCCTTTATCCTTTACATATTCTTTACATAAATCATAACCTTTTGCTCTGATCTTGGCTTTTCTCAGAAGAGGTAACTTATCTGAAATTTGTATTCAATTTTTAAAATGATTTTATCAGGTATTTAAGTATTTTTACATTTATATGCATTTATCTTACACACTAAGAACAGCACAATTCTAAATATAGTTTTTTGTATATTTTTTATTGTTTAAATTTAACAATGGTTATATTACATATTTTCATCATCAGATCAGTTTAGATTAATACATATAGGTATGTAAGATTGATCAAACAATTAAACATTAACCCTTCTAAATCAACATTACTTTTTTTTTTCTTTTCCCTCTTCTTTTCTTTGAAAGTTGACATATTGCATATTGTCCTCACAGTCGTTCTACAGAGTACAGTGGTTTTGAGACAGGCTTTTATCCGGCTCTACCATCACACTACATTGGCTTGTGTAGTGAATATTCACTTGTTGTCATTCCATGCAATATTTTCTTTTATTTGTTTGTGATGTTGAGATCCAGGTAGTTGTCCAATCACCAATGAGCTACATTCTCAACTCTTGCGTATAATATTCCATTCTGCAAACGGTTTTGAAGATGTCCCCCAATGAAATCATGAGTATTTTTGTTGTTAAACTTTGCACAAGGTTTTCTGTCCCTATTCATAGAAATAAAAAATTTAGCTATTAAAATGATAGTTTCAACTTCATAGTATAGTGACAATTTATTTTTCTGAAAGTATTTTTATTATTAGGTATTTCCATCAAAATTTATAAAAAGAATGTAAAATTGAATTACTAATCATGGTGATTTAAGGACATAGAGCTGAATTCTCACTCAAGGATAGAAAGAAAATAAAGAGCAAGAATGGAAGGTGGGGTTAAATTGGACAGCGAATACATGGATTAACCAAATCAATTATTTCTTTCATTATTTTTTTATCGCCTGTTGCTGAAGTGTGTGCGATTCCTTATGCTTCACTGGGCAGAAAACAATCAGGATCCAACGCAGAGAACTGCGGGACAAGTCACTCGCTTTTTGTGTTTCATACTTTCAAACCGAACGTGAAAAGAAGCACCACCATCTTGCTGAGAAAGTGACATTGCATTTTAAAATCCTGTATTTGAGCTTTACTCTGTAGTCATCTATATGAACTTCATGGTTCCAAATTCTGTACTGAGTAAAATACCAGTAAGACCTAACTAAACAAATATTCTAAGCCGATATATGCCATCTTATGAAGTCAATTTTCTCCTGCTAAACGAACATGGTGAATTTTCCATACTTTACCATTGTTATTTCTGCTTCTTTTCCATGTCAGATATATATCATTGTGGAAAGACTGTTGTCATATTTGGTGTGCTATGGTCCATTTGTACCTCTTCAAAGAAGAAGTAATTATATTTAAAATCTAACAAAGGCTATTCAAAGAATAACAGTAAAAATAAGAGAAAGAGTGATTGGATCCATCTGATTCCACCTTTACTGATACAGTTGTCGCCACTGAAATGCTTCATGAGTGAGGATATTTTTAAAAAATAATATATTAATGTTCCTAGGATTGTCACCAAGGAAAAGCATTAAATTGCAGCATAGTTATCGAAAAATCATAGCTGTCACTGGATAAGGGAACATGAAATTCAAAACAAAAATAAACTGCAAGAAAAATACCTGAATGCACAAAAAACGGAAAGAAAAATTCCTTATGGCTCGCTCCAAATTGTTCATGTTGAAATTATATTTAGAGCTATTACAAGCCAATATGGAGACATCAGATGCCACACTGCATGCTGAGATGGTTAGCTACTGGAGTGCCCAGTTCAAGATTACTCTTCTGATAAGCACCTTCAGCACAACCTCATGTTTACCAAGTCATTAGGGATGATGTAAAAATCCCCATATTGAAGGCCAGAAATGTATGTATGATATGAAAAATAGTAGGGAATTATAAGACCAGAGGACTGAAATAGGAGCTATAGACATCACGTTCAACCACAATTTTCAAGCACATTGTTCATTCTGAAGGACACTTCTTTCATACCTCTAAAACGCTTGGGACATCTCTGAGCTTCCTGTGGATCCCCATCCACATAAGACTTGGCCATTCCCTTGCAGAGAGCACTGTAGTTTTGCTGACAGCCTGGATCTGTCAGCACTCTCAAGTTAGGCCTCGGCTTTCAAGTGCAGGCCTGAGTCTCCTTGGGTCCTCCTAGCTAAGGACTAACCATGTTGGAGCGCACAACCATGGCCACTTGTCCTCAATATTCTACGGTTCCCTGGTGGGTAGGTAGAAACTGTTTCAAGGCAAACCTCATTCTGAATGCCTTTCTGCCCAATCGTGGCTATTTCCTACATCTAGTAAACCTCCTAATACATTCTTGGACTCGTGATTCTCTTCAGTACTCAAAGCCAGTGCATTTGTCTTACATAGTGCATTACTTCAAATACAGGTTCCAAAGGCAAAGCCACCCATTCCCTTATCACCTTTCTCTATAGCTAAGGCTTTCCAAATGATCCTGTTACAGAGACGAGTAGCAACCATCCTTACGATCGAGCACACCGAAAACGTAAGAAGAGCACTCAACATGATGTTGAGGTTTTATTCTTATTTAAAAATGTATCAAAACACAACAACCACGAAAACCTGCGTATTTGGTCTACTATATGCCTCTAATTTATTTGGCCTCTATTAGCACCACACTAAGTCCTTGGCAAATTTACTAAAATATTTTTCATGGCATCCTAACTGGTTGTCCTTGTACATCCTGGCTCTCTCTTATCCATAGCACTTGTTTCAAAGAGACAAATTCAATCACTTGACAGTCCTAATAAAAGGCTGTTTTTTTTAAAAGTGCTATTTACTTCCTTTGATTTGTGATAAAAGGATTTTTAAGGGCTCCAGTTGTCATTGTATGAAGTAAACACTCCTTGACTGGTTTTAAAGGGCTGTGTAATTCCTGGGGTCTTCTTTCTCTCTTGATCTTGAGCCAGCCCCTCTCAGTCTTTCCAGTTCAAACCCATTTCCTTTCACTAATGCTGTGGTCTCCATGGGGGGGTGCCTCTCCAGCACTTAGTTTCTTCTTCCTCTTCCTCCTCTTTCTCTTCTTCCTTTCTTCTTTTTCTGTTCTTTTTTTTTTTTTTAACAGAGAATAAAAGTATTAAAAAGAAAAAGCAATTAGAAAAGGCACAGAATTTCACTGCTTCTTGGATTGATTAACCTGTGCTAAACTTTGAGTATTGGCTTTAGCAGCACAACTTGGGAAGCCTCCCCTAATTTCCCTGATTAGTGCCACTTTACCAATATTAAATCATCACGAACTAAAGCCCTGTTTTTATAAAATTTTATTTCCTTTGAATTAATTATTATTATTTCTTCCTCTATACAAGAAAAGTAATCATAATTTGTACGCAGCTAAACACATACAATCTTAATGAATCTATGCTTGAATGATACCATGTGTATGGCTAATCTTCAGCCGCACATACAGGATCTCTATTGCATAAGAGGGTTTGGTCATGGTCCTTTCTGTCTGTAGACTCTCTGACGAGGAGGAACCACTGTTCTGATGTCCATCACTACCCAGGAGTTGCGTTCATCACTGGTGAGTTTCTATTTCTGATCGCTATTGCACTGTACGAATAGAGATCAAATTACTCATTTTTCTAAGGATGAACTTGCATTTTGAACTTTTTAAAAGTTAATACAGGGTCTACGGGGTACAGGATGTATACTGTCTCACTGTGTAGATTGGGCTCATAGTGATTCCCCTGCTTTCAGTCTCCCCAGCATTGGGATTGCAGGCACACGCCACCACAGTCAGTCTCAATAGACACCTGAGCACACCCCAGGTGTGTGTGTGGGACGCGGAGCCAACATGCCAGGATCAAACCCTGGCCTCTGCCCTCTGCCTCAACAGGTGTTGTCATCTGCTGAGCTACTGGGCAGGCCCTGTGTTTTAGATTAAAGTACTTTATGAAAAAAATCTTGCAACATCGCAGTACAATTTTTTTGTGTGTGTGTATATCTGTAGAAATATGGTTGAATTTTAAATTTCTAGCAAAGAGGTTGTTAGGCCAAAGAACAGAGCCATGTTTAGCTTCTGAAGAAAACTCTAGCTTCTAGAATAAGTTGATATTGACATTTTTACCTGGGGCATAGCAATTTAAAAGTCTTGCTGAAGTTAAAATTGTCATTTCCTTTTCCAAAATTTTAATCAATCTTCATGCTAAACTCATGGAGTATATTTTTAAGAATTTTTAATTTAATTTAATTTTTTTCTTTTTCAGAACTTTTGTTTATTTATTTATTTTTATGGCCGGCTCAGCCTGCCCTGAGGGCAGGGCTGGTGCAGCATGTGGTGCCAGGGATCAAACCGCGGTCCCTGAAGCCGCCCAAGCTTTCCTAAGCAGGTGCTTTAGACCACTGAGCCATCCTGCCGGGCCCCTAAACTCATGAAGTATTATTTTAATATTCTTTTCGGTCATTTGTGCATGTTCCTTCAAGAGAGATATGCTTTAGATTT
>PVJA010010431.1:0-57218 GCA_004027025.1 Myocastor coypus
TAAGAAAATATGGAGGCCTACAGAGAAGGTCAGGTCCTGCAATTCTTTGTATAAGCCTTAGGTAAACTTTGTTGATCTGAGTTTATCATTCCCAAATTTCCTAGCTTCAGACAAGAAAAGATTTTCTAGCAGTGGAAAGCGCATAGCTCCCTATGAAACCGTCAAATGCATGGCAGGCTGAGCCGGCGCTGGGACGTCACACTTGTTCCGACGATCCTGGAGTCCGTGTCAGGAGCCGAGGCCATCACTTTGTCAAACAGATGCTGCCGCTGAGGCTGGGAGATGCACGGCGTGGAAGGTTTATGATACTTTATAAACCAGCGTGGTCAGCTTGCTTCAGAAGTTTTCAAGGCCTTTTCCCCGGCTCAGCGAATTCGGGTCTGCTTGGCAGAAGGCAGAGACTGCTGAGCAAGCATAAGTGAGGCGAAGCACACCCTCCACCCTACCCCCCCCCCCAGCTCTTGGCCGTGGGTGTTGGGCTAATCCTTCTTAACCTGCAGTGGCTCCGGTACTGCCAATGCTAAGGAATCGAGCTGCGGGCCGGGGAAGAGGCTGGGGTGAGCACGGATCTGACCTGCGGTCTGAATCCCATCTGCCCTGGATCCCTGTGCTGATTTCTCATACCCTAAGGTAACAGCGGCTGGAGAGAACCTTTGAGGAGTCCTCCGGTTTTGAAGGGAGCACGAGGATGAGACCCTGTTTCAGGACCAGAGCCCCCATAGGAAGAGCAGGAAAGACCAGGCTGTCTCGCTTTCTGCCTTACATGAGAACACGTGAGGAGCTGGACTTCTGCAGGCTGGATGAGGACTCTTACAGGCTCTGAGTGAGCTAACACCTGGCTCTCAGACTGTCCATGGCATCTTCACTATCTCTGTCCACCACTGGACTTCCAGACCTCTGACTGTGAGTGTGTGTGTGTGTGTGTGTGTGTGTGAGAGAGAGAGAGAGAGAGAGAGAGAGAGAGAGAGAGAGGGAGATTCTCTCTGTGTAGTCCAGGTTGGTGACCCTCTTGCCTCAGCCTCCAGAATGCTGGGATGACAGGAATGTGGGCCACCATGCTCAGTCAACTGAGAGATCAGCATCTGCTTTGGAGCCACTCAGGCTGGGTGTTTTGTTGGACAGTCTGTCCAGCCTACAACACTGCCATGGCGCCTGGAGATCACCATTATTAGTACTGAGTCCTGAAGTCTATTTAAAATCTTTCCATTTGAAACACTCACAGTGTAAATTATTAACCTTTTCGTGTGTTAAGATCCTGAGGCGTGTACTTAAGTAGATAAGAAAACTCAGGTTAAGGGACATAAAGTAAGCCTTCAAGGTCACCCTGAAGGTCATAGCAGAGCAGGAAGTCCGTCCTAACTGGAAACTGTCTCTCCCTGTCTCCTTGGATTTTCTGTAAGTCTTCATGTTTTTCCTGGACAGATGACTGAACAAAGTACATGGAAACACAAATTCTTACCTGTGTGTCCCTGTGGGGCTGAGGGTTGAACGCTGAGTCCTTGCGCTGGGCTATGCATCTTAGGCCATTCTTCATCTTTTATCTTGAAACAGGATCTGGCTAAGTTGTCCAGCCTGGACTTGAACTTGTGCTCTCCTGTCCTCGGCCTCCTAGAATGCTGGAACGATAGGTGTAGGCTGCTGAGCTCTGAAAATTATGTACATTCTTTACATTCCAAACTCACTGTTCTTTCACTGTGCTAAGCTTCATCCGAGAACCAGGGTCATGTCTATGGGAGAGGACAGCAGGGCTACAGCTGTGCAGGTGGAGCTTAAGCCACCGCAGCGTGAGCTGAGCCACACCGTTCTTGTGCAGAACATCAGAGGGAGGGCAGCTTCTTAGGACGAGGCTGTGGGAGGAGTGACCCGTCAGTGACGAACAGCTGATCAGGGCTCCTGAGACCTGCAGTCTACACCAGCCACAGAGCACATTGCAGCCGGAGCCACACATACAGGGAAGCAGGTGCACCCTCATCTCCTCCGGGTCCTTCTGCTAGCTGAGACTTCCTTTCTTCAAGTGGGAAGGGACCGCTGAATCAATAAGAGGATGGTGGAGGGAAATCTTCTTGGAGCTTTGAGCACTTACAAAAGAGTGCTGAGGAAAGATACTTACATGGCCCTTCCACTGGCAAACAAAATGTAATGGTCAACCACGGATCTCTCCAGAAGTCCTTCTGAAGCCACAGCCTGCTAGATTGAGAACATATGCCAGATAAAATGAGGAGCCTGGACCCTCACTCTCCCTCTGCTGAGAGCAGCAGGGCTGCCCCAGCCAAGGAGCTGAGCCTCTTGGGGAGGCTTTCTCCTTTCTGAACGTGTTGGTCAAATAAATAATATCAATGGTTCCTGGCAGTTTTAAAATTCTGGATTGAGGGCCAGGGAGATAGCTCAGTGGAATAAGTGCTTGCCTGGCAAGTGCAAGGTCCTGAGTTTGATCCCTGGTACCATGAATACAACAATTCTGGATCTGTATATTCCTGGTTTTGGTCCATTTCAATGAAAATAAAATCCTATTTATTTATTTATTTATAAGTAAAAAAGAAGCTGGGTGACAATCAGCATTGAAAGAGAAATTAATTCCATTAGCATTTTAAACATCTCAATGACCATATTTTTTGAACAATGACTCCCATTGATGGCATGAGTGAGCCATTGTGCCTTCTGCCAGCAAAACAGACAGTGCTTTCTTCTGAGCAGCTGCCATCCCTAACTAGAAAGGGGACCGGTCCAAAATGATAGAAAGGAAATCGCCTCACAGTCTTTAAAGTCAGCACAAAGCAAGGAGGCCCTGCCACCCTGGTCCCTGGCTGCAGCCCCTTCCTGGAGCCCCTGGCTGAGGAATGCTTGCTGGAGAGGAGGGAGGCCCAGAAGCCTTGCTCTCACCGAAGGATGCCTGCCTCAGAAGGCTCACACTGCTCCCTTTCTCGCTAAAGCAGATCAAGAAGGACCTCTTGGGCAGAGCCAGCTCTTCCGCAGTGTCTCCTCCACTTGGACTTCGCTTAAACAGGCTCTGCATTTCAGCTCAGTAACTTCGAGATAGGGCAAAGTCACAGAGAATATGTAGATATGTAGATGACTGGATAATTATGTTCCAAGAGGCAATGCTTCTTAGTGTATGTGTGTGTATATTTGGTACAAGGTCTACAGGGTCTCACTGTGTAGATCAGACTTGTGATTCTCCCATTTTCAGCCTCCAAAGCGCTGGGATTACAGGCGCATGCGACCACACCTAATCGCCATCCCAGCCTGCTCCAGAGGTGGGGCTGGCATGGCATGCCAGAGATCAAACCCTGGCCACTGCACTCTGCCTAAGCAGGTGACTTAGTCCTCTGAGCTATCTTCCTGACCCTTTGCTCTTTTAGATTTCCTGACAAAGTACAACTGTCAGAGCTGGCTGCTCTGTTTATTTTGGAAGGTCCTTGAGCAGAGAGCCGGCCATGCTCTGCTTCCACCCACGTAATCCCTTGCTCACATTTACCTTGGGGGAGTCTCTGCCTGACCCATTGTGCACTGCACTTTGTTGTCTATTAGATTGCAAGCTCGCAGCATAATACCTGACATCCAGCATGTGGAACAGCTGGACGGTGAATAGCACACATGAGAGCCCTCTACTGCATGTTTCATGAGTGGGTGAATGAGTTATTAAGAAAGGTGGCCTTTTGAATTTCTGATGGTCTTGTCATTTTTGTTCTACTAGAGCGCAGGACCAAGCTGACCTGCCACTTGATGTAGCCTTTCTGGAAGTCACGTACTTCTTCAGTGTCTTCTCCCTGGGGTGTGGTATCCCAGGGCTGTATCAGCTTGCTGGGTGGCCTCTGACAGTCTCTGGAACACTATGGCGTTCCAGTCCTGAGGCTAGATTACTGAATGAGTTGGTCACCAAATGAGAAATCGTGTCTAGCATATGCATTGCAGTACTCAGAAATGACCGAAGGAAACTCTAACTTGATGACTTTGCTTTTATTTGTGGAACTCTTACATGTAGTACTGTAGTGTATACAGAACATAAAACTGCAGTACTCTACTGTACATTATAATCCGCAAAAATTACAAATAAGGCAGACTGCAAGAGAAGACATTGAAGCTGTCTCAACGAGATGTACAGAATTATACCAAATAGGCTGGTGAGATAGCTCAGCAGTCTAAAGCCCCTGCTTAGGCAAGCTTAGGTGAAGCACAGGGACTGCGATTGGATCCCCGGCAGCACATGACACACCAGCCCCGCCCCCAGAGGGGGCTCAGCCGGCCACCAAGAAAAGGAATTGTACCAAGCAAACAAAATAAAACAAAAAACCCAGATGGGCTGTAAGCTCCAGCAGCAAGTGAGAGGTTTGGACAGTCCTTAGATAGACAGGTTGCTAAGCAAGGAGTAGCTGTGGGGTCTACCTGTGTGCCTGTGTGTTTCACAAAAACATCAGTTATTCTCTGCTTATTTTGTTACAGAATTTTTGTTTTTTGTCAGAGTAAGAAGTGTTTTAAAATTGTCTTTATTAACATCTACTTGTATTACAAAAAAGTAATTATTTTCAACAACAAAAACTAGAGAGTATCAACGAAACCGAAAACCAGTTTTCTGAGAGTATTAATAAAATTGGTAATTTTTTATGAATTTGCTATGTGGGTTACGAAAAAAGGGAAAAGACACAATGTGTTAATATCAGTAGCTGTGATAATATAGCTCCATAAATTTAACACGAAGGAAATATACTCTCCCGGGGTTCTGGAGCCCCGAGGCCAGTACCTCCCCCAGTGTAGCTTCTCCAGGGGACACGGGAGCCCTGTCCCCTTCACACATGGTGCAGATGCCATGATGTGGAAGAGAGAAAAAGAGGGACAAGGTGGAGTGGTGAGACCAGGCTAAGTGAAGATCCTTTGCTGTGACAGAAAGCAGGATATCGAAGCCCTGCCCCAGACCACCCCGGACAGCCTCCTCCACACAAGCTGGCCACCTCACGTGGAGGGCCCTACTGTGCCTGAGACTCCCACTTTCTGTGTAGGCAGCTCACTTTCCACCAAGTTGCTGAGGAACCGAGAGGAGCCCCTGTGACCACCTAGATGAGGTGGCTAAACCAGAAAGACAACCTCCAGTCCTCCCTGCGACAGGCGGGGCTCAACCCCGGAGTCCACACAGAATAGGCATTCTGTAGCATGTCACCATTTATGAACAGCCTAATATGCACTGTGATGGCTCATTATGATATTGCTATTGTTAAATGATACTGTTAAATCTGATAGCACTTCCGGGTAGTATGGGGTGGCAAGGAACATTAGCCAACTTCTGCCTGGGCTTAGGTTCTCAGATTTTCTGCCTCTTCTCTGGCTTGTGCCTCTCAAGTTCTGAGATCCCATCAGTCCAGGGATGCCCAGGTGACTCTGGGAAATTCAGGCCTGCAGCTCAGGGTCCCCAGTCACCTGATTTGCCCCCACAGGCTGAGAATTCAATGTCTTTAAAGAGCTTACTGCTTCCTTCAGGACAAACACAATAATAAAAGCTCCAGCTGGAATTTCTAGGAGAGCAAAAAGCAGCAAACAAAATTAAGTTGCTTGTAAACATTCAGTTCAGATAGGAATTAGAGCAATAGCCATATCAAAGGATTCTTAGAAAAGCAATCTTCTTCATCGTAAGGAGGGGCAAAATACTATCTACTGGAATATAGTTGCTAGACTAGCATTTGGGATACTTGGAAAGTGTGGTTGGAAATGAGGGCACGGCTTTAGGAATGTGGCTTATGTTCTTTTTATTTCTTCTGCGCCAACTATAAAACGGAAATTATATGAAACCTACGTGGAAAATATATGAGGTTTTTAGAACAGAAAGACTGCTACGCAATGTATTTAAAGACAGACAAATCTGAGACATGTGTTTTGTGGGGCGAATAGGACACGACCTTCTGTAGAAGGGGTCTCAGTGAAGGGTCTCTGCAGATGTGACGAGTTAAGAGGGGTCTCCCAGGACTAAGGTGAGCCCCAAACCCGGCATGATGGTGTCCTAATCCAGAAGGGCAATTTGGACCCCGACACACTCGGCCAGAAGGGCGTGTAACAAGGAGAGAGGCAGAGGCCAGGCTGCCCTGCGCTGTCCTGTGGCCTGCGCCGCCCTGTGGCAGCCGAACACACGCAGCCATGGGAGACAGGTGCTAGCACTCTATGCCAGCCATGAGATTGACGCGAGTAATTGTGCTTTACACAAAAATATCTCATTCATTTAACACATTCTCAAAACATGAAGTACAAATGCTCAGCTCTGTTGGAATAATCACAAGATCACGGTGAGCAGGCCTTGGACAACGGCCTAGAAGTGGAGGGCCAGGGCTAGCGCGCTCAAAGCTGCACACTGGCCAAAAGGCTGCGACAACTTGTGGATCTGTGCACCACGCCAGGCTGTATGTAGTTTGTGTTTGTCCCCGAGAGAATGTCCTCAGCTGTGTCTGTAGCAATGATATTGGGCTCAAGTCTGAAATTGCATAGATTATTTTCTGGAATTAGTCAACTATTCATGAAATATACAGCAAGTCTGATATCTCAGTTGCCCTCACATGTATGCTGGGTTTGCTGACCAGATGCTGCTAAACAAATTAAATAAACAGATATTTACGATTCCTAGAACACATAAAACACCAGCTTTAGTAAATATGATATGTATTTAAAATAAGAGTCTGTGACATCATCACATAAATAAAATATTCAGGTATTTTATTTATTTATTATTCATAAGTAAATATTTTATTATAAAAAGCAATGTTTTATAATAAAATATTTTAATAAAATATTTTATAATATTGTTTTGTTATATTATTTTATAATTATATTTAATTTTAATTATATGGTTTTAATTATATAATTATATTATAAACTTACATTATCTTATTATATAATTTATAAAATATTTTATAAATATTTGTATAATATAATATTTTATGAATATTTTATTAAAAAGCAGTAAGTTGTGTGGGGTAAAAAGTACCTGTAATCTCAGCACTCTGGGAAGCTGAGACAGGAGAACTCCAACTTTGAGCCAAGGCTGGCTAACTTAGGGATTTAGTGAGAGACTGTCTCAAAATAAAAATAATTTATAAAGAGGAACTGGTGCTGTAGCTTGGTGCAATGTCCCTGGGTTCAATGCTAAGTACTTAAAATGAAATAAAATCACAATCTATTTCTACCAATGTAATAAAATTGAGGTATTATATGACATTTCTGTGATATTTTATTATGTCTGACTATATTAAATGTTTCAATTTTGCATTACGAAGGTGTCCAAGGAAAGAGTGTGGCAGCAATTCTCACGTCATGTCAGCTGGCTTGACTCCTTTAAAATACCTCGTCTGTGGTACGTGGGTCTCCGTTTGCCTTCTGGAGGTTGTTTTAGGAGGGATGAATAGCTCCAAACTCCTTGCACTTCTTGTGGAAGTAAATATACCTTGTTCTGTGGGGCCATGAAACCTCCTACCTCAGGCCCCATGGAAGCCCCCTGGCAGAAGCTAACTGGGGGCCACCAGCGTGCCACTGCTTGGCTACCCCGTAGCCCTCAGACACGAGCTGCCATAATAGTCACGGACATAGCTGCAAACTTTGGGAGTGGAGATTCTTTTTTTTTTTTTTTTTTTTCTCTCTAATTTATTTATTTATTTATTTTTTATATTTAAACTTTATTTTAAAGAGTAAAAATAGCAGAAACAAAGATAGAAAAAGAGTAACAAGCAAGAGTACATATGGTACAGAATTTCAAAA
Source organism: Myocastor coypus (assembly GCA_004027025.1). Lineage (NCBI taxonomy): Eukaryota > Metazoa > Chordata > Mammalia > Rodentia > Myocastoridae > Myocastor > Myocastor coypus. The sequence continues at coordinate 7,729 of PVJA010010431.1, forward strand.
CAAGAACAAAAATTTAACAGTGGTTGTATTACATATTTTCATCATCAAATCTGTTTAGATTAATAGATATAAGTGTGTAAGATTGGTCAAATAACTAAACATTAACACTTTCACTAAACCTTAATTTTTTTAACTCTTCCAAATACATTTTGTATTTAAGTCATTCTTCTAAAAAAAAAAAAATAGGGATTGGTGACACAGAAAACATAAGGTCCTGAGTTTGATTCCTAGTACCCCACAAAGTTTATTTATTTATTTATTCTTCTTTCGAGTTTTTACACTAGGGAAACTATATGATATTTGCATATGGGGTCTGGTTTATTTCACTTATGAGTATATGTTCAAGATACATCCACTTATATATGAAGCCTTCTAGTTTATCATTCTTTATAGCTGAGTAATATTCCACTTTATGAAATCCCATTCAATCCAGCTATCTCCCTACTGGGAATTTTCCCAGAAGAGCTGAAAACATCATATCATAGTGACATCTGTGCACCTATGTTCATAGCAGCACAATTTGTGATAGCCAAATCTTGGAAACAACCAAAATGCCCATCATATGAAGAATGGGTGAAAAAGATGTGGTATTTTCATAAAAAAGGGAGTGGAGGTTTTGTAGGTCTTGGAGACTGTGCTAAAATGTTTGTGACAGGTTGCATTTTATTGGAAAGACCAGTTGGTCTCACTCTGTCACCATAGACACAGAACAAGAGAAAGGAAGGACTGTCCAGCTGAGGTCTGAGGGATTTGACTGTGCTCTGGGAATAACGTGTTTCACGACAGTATTGGTAAGCCTTGCAAGGGCAAGTTGGGGCAAATGGCCAGGTTCCTGCCTCCTCTCTGCCATGGGCCCAGGGGACAGGTGTGCAAAGGACAGAGACAGACATTTCCAGGTTAGCATAGTTCCCCTCTTACCTGTGCTTCCAGGGCTTGTAAGTTGAATCTCTTCATTTTAAAAATCTGCTTAGTAATAACCACCTGCCTCCAGTGCCAAATTACACGAAGTATCCTGTGAAAGTTCCAGATCTATGTTACTATTGAGGACTCAGTTCTCTTCAAGCCCTTCGTTGCTTTCCTGGAGTTGAGGAAGCAGCTCTGGAATACAACAGCTCACAGAACCTGCTGCTTGGTCTCAAAATTACTGCAGATTAGAAATAAAGCACCAAGGATTTCAGAAGCTGCTTCCGGTGTCACTGGGGAGCTCTGTGCAGCAGACCTGACTGAAGGTTACTTAATGATATAGAAGAATATACCCATGTGTACTATCTGATGTGTTATGGCCCAGGGTTTCAATTTTGTGATGTTCTGTGTTAAAGGTTTTTTTTTTTTTTTCATCAATAGGAATATTTTTTGTTTGGTGGTTTTGGTACTGAGGATTGAATATGGGGTTTCCACATTAAGCTAAATCTTTAGTCTTCGTATTTGTTATTTTGTGGCAGGAACTTGCTAGGTTACTCAGATCCTCTGGCCTGAGCTCCCAAAGTGATGGGATTACAGGTACGTAACCATACCTGGCCTGTGTGTTGTGCTTTTAATATCTACCACATGCTGCGCCTCCAAGTAGAACTTTTGTCCACTTTGGTGGCAGTCACCTACCCTGGGTCCTTCCCTTGCTGTATCCGCCTTGGTAGGAGCCCTACCCCGCTCCTCTGACAATTCTCCTGGCCTACATCTGAAAATCTCAATTCTCCTTTTGATACTTTTACAGTTTCTTAATACATGGCCACATGTTCAATCCTTTTATTTTCCAGCAAGGATATATCTGTATCAGTGATTAGTCAGGGACCATGTTCTGCTCCAGGTACTAAGAATTTGGGGTGGAAATCTAACAGTTGAAGGGATGTATTTTTTCCACTGTAGGTAGAAGTCCTGGCTGGAGCAGGCTGAGAGTCTGAGTGGCTGAGCAATCCTGCTAACAGCCCAAGTTTCTGGCTTCCACAGAGACTTCCTTGGTGTGTGGTTTTCATTTTAAAAAGATGTCATCTTGTGGTTGCAGGATGAATGCACCTCTTCCAGCATCTAGTTCATCAGCTAAACTGAATGAGAGAAAAAGGTCATGTTTTAGCTAAGTGAGTCTCCTCTTAAAGAGCTTTCCCAGAATGCCCTTGTAGTGATTTCCTGTTACAGCTGTGGGCTGAACCCCAGGGGAAGCTGGGAAGCTCCTACCTACCCTGACCTCAGCCATAGGTCTCCTATTAGGGAAACAGAGCAATAAAATATAGGGTAGATACCTAGTCCTGTTTGCCATCATTGTTCTTTTTCTTTTGTTTTAACACCTTTGCTTTTGGCCTGCTGTCAGGAATATCTCTCAAAATGCACAGATAGCACATAAATAAATATTTATTGACATTGTTTTAAGCCAAATGGTCCTATAATACAACAAATTAATCTCACCATTGAGAAATAGCATCATGATCTGAAGAAATATTAGGCAAATTGGAACTGAATCCTAATCCTGTGGTTCATTGGCTATGAAACCTCAGATAAATCTAGTTTCACTTATCTTAATCTTTAAGATGGGGTTGAAATATACTTAAGCATGATTTTTCATTTAAAAAAATAAGAAAGAAAAGTGGAGATGGCTGGAGATATTGCTCAGTGGTAAAGCTCCTGCCTGGCAAACGCAAGGTGTGGGTTTGATTCCTGGTACCAAGCCAAATGAAACCAAACCAAAACAAAGTAATCCTGTATATGACACAGCCCAAGAGTATAGACTTCCTTTTTTTTTTAATTTTCACTCTCAAGACACCTAGATTTTTGTGTGTTGGGGGGAGTGGGGTTCGAACTCATGACCTTTCACTTGCCAGGCAGGCACCTGTGCCACAGACCTATCTCCCTGGCCCCTTTAGGACACCCAGAATGGGAGTAAAATGAGACTATTTAATGAGGCTCAACTTATAACATGATTTTAGAATTTTGAGATGCTTTCCTTCCCACCAGTGTTAAAATGTTCGTTATGCTGTAAAGTTATAGTAATAACACGAATTGCCCTTTTAAAAGCTTTCATTAGAAAGGAAGGAGGAGGAAGAAGAGAAAAAGGAGGAGGAGGAAGAGGAAAACTGGCATCTCCCTATGATCTCTGAGATCTCTTCCTCACCTAATATTATTATGGAAATATGAAATCTTCACACTTTAGGGGCTTCAAATAGCTTCCAGAAAAATGTCCAAGAATGCCATCATTAAGTGAAATGGCTGTTTTTGAAGACGCTGCAATTGTGAGCCATTTTGTTTTATTATAGCTAACATTCACTTTAGTAGTTCCCAAGATAAGGGAGGAACACTTTCCTTTGCTCTGTAAAAAAGACACAAAGCTCTGTGGCTTATCTCAGAGGTCCACAGAACACCCTTAAACAAACAGGGCTCCAGAGCTGCGCTATGCACCCTGTGCCCTGTGGAAGGGGCCGTCTTGGAGCTGGGGCTGTTCCTGCCCAAGCTGCCCTGAGGGACTTCCCAGGGCTTTACACATCATCTGCCTGGTGGGGCAGAAACAGAAACTGTAATCCGACACAGAGCTGTCAGTCATCCTATGATAGTGAGTGATAAAATTATGTAAATCACTAAAAAAGTTTTTTTAGCATTGTCATTATTAGGGACCAGTGGGGTGGACCATAGTGGTAAGTGTAAAGCCAGCTCCCGGAGAGTGGTGGCACAGGCTTTGCGTTCCCTTGAGGGGAGGCTGAAACGCAGCTCAAGGTGTCAGCAGACTCCCCTTCTTTCTCTGTCTTGCTTAAAACAGTTGCCAAGACCATATTCAACCAGGAAAACCAAGTGGAACCAGAAGTAAGAAACCAGCACCAAGCAGAAAACGGCCAACTCTTTTGTTTAACATCTCCTAAAGTGGTGGGCTGACGCTACGTATCTAGCCACAAGGCGACTCATCTGTGGACGTGGTGGCATCTCTAAAGCATGTTCCTGGAGGCCTGTGCCCACCTGCCAAGGTTTCAGGACATTTTAGCCACCCGAAGGCCCCAGAACAGTCGACGATTAGGGTGAGATCAGAAAAACGGCTTGGTCGGGAAGACACCAGCTGAACAAATATTTGAAGCCGATGGGGGGGCGGTATAGGAGGGATCTCAGCTGGCCCTCGCCAAGTTCACCAGCTCAGGCCAAGCAGCCCCGCCCCCCGCCCCCGCCCCGCCCCCCCCCCCGCGTGTGGTGGGGAGAACGCTCTCTGAACCTGGCCCATGCGGTAGATTTGTAGAAGCCTTTCTCTATTTCAAAAAGACAGGACTTTGGGCTGGGGAGATAGCTCTGCGGTCTGAGTGCCTGCCTGGCAAGTGCAAAGATGAGTTCGATCCTGGTAACACATGTTGTGCTAGTGCACTGTGCCAGTCACTGAAGGATCACTACAAGTCTGAGCTGCACAGCAAGACAGTGTACCAAATAAATAAATAAATAAATAAATAAATAAATAAATAAGGATTTTTTATATAAAGTTTAAGAAATGGGAGTTTGTACACGGGATTTTCAAACATAGGCTCTTCGTCTCCCTCAGTGAACGCCTGAGAGAGAAGTCCAGGTTAAAAGCTTCAGCCGTGGACACTCTGCAGCCCAGAACTCACGCTTCCTTGGGAGGGCGCTGCTGTCCACAGCCCCAGCTCTGCGTGGACAGCACCCTCGCCATGTGACGGCATTAATGGAAGCCCGCAGAGTGTATATCTTAAAAAAAAAAAAAAAAAAAAAAAAAAAAACTATGGCTGCATTTTGCAGAATAATATTTCCCCCTTCCTTTTTGATTTATCTCCAGGTGGATCATATGTTTATGTATAAAGAATCAAAGACTTTTACTTTTGTTTATTATGCAGAAACTCTGCCCTCTACACTACTTTAGTCAGGTCCCTCAGAGATCGTCTACACTGGGGCTCTCACCGTTTGGCCCACACTTCCTCCCACAAAAAAGGGGAGCAGAGAAGATGGGACATGGGTTGGGAGGAAGGATGGAGGGAGCCCAAAGCCCACCCCAAGCATCCCACCACCTTCAGACAACAAGAACCCATCAGATTTATCACAGAGCCTCTAGTGCGTAAGCCTTTATGGAGGGGCTCACTGGTCCTAAGGAGCTTTCTAAATGCCAGTGATGCCCTTGAGGGGTAGAAAACTCTCAGGAAGCAGTCGTCAAAGAAACCTGTACCCCGTGCTGGTGGCTTGTGTGTATTGTGAGGGCGTGCTGTGAGGCTGCTTCTTACCTGTCTCATTCTTCATCCTACCCCATCCTACGGTTCAGATCGACCTGCAAATCAATGACACCAGGTGAGACCAAAAGATATGGTTGACTATTGAAATTTTATGTTTTTTAAGAATTTATTTTTTTTTTCTTCTTTCAGAACCTTTATTTGCTTATTCACTCATTTTTATGGCCAGCTCAGCCCACCCCAAGGGCAGGGCTGGCGCAGCATGTGGTGCTGGGGATCAAACCGCGGTCCCTGAAGCCACCCAAGCTTTCCCAAGCAGGCACTTTAGGCCACTGAGCCATCCCGCTGGGGCCCCTGACTATTGAAATTTTAAAACACATTGCAGCCAATGGCACATTGCCATCAGTTCCTGGCATAAGGCTCCCTCCTGATGTGAACACACTGGTCCCATCATTCCTGCTGCTTTCTGGAGCACTTCTGGATTCTTGACCAAGAGTACCGTGAGCACAGCTGCAGAGCGCCATCCAATAAGAAGCCAGGCTCAGGAGCACATGACCGTGCGTCTCCATCCATCAGTGGAGCCAGCACCGTGTGAAGCATCCTGGCTCTTGCTCGTGGCCAAGATGACCACAAAAGGGAAATGTCTTGAACTAGTGCAGGACCTCCAGGCTGCCACAACCCAACTAAAGACACATGCGCAAGAGGACTTCCACAGCGATTCAGAAAGTGGCAAGGACGATGGGGTAAGCATGCTTTACATGACGGGGAGGGCTCTGAGGGGGTAGTGTGACGATGGGAACGTGCCTCACAACATGGACGCACAGTACATATTCGGATTCAACTGATGTTACTTAATTCTGGAATCTGAATCAAAGTAGGCCAGGCTCCACATCTTCTACTTCTCCTGCTGAACATTCACCATGCAGTAGCCTTGAAAGGATTCGGTGAACATGAGCTTTGGAACTCAGCACTCAGTGAGCGAGGAGACAAGTCCAAGTGCAAGAAATAGTAATGGCGGTTGTCAACCAGCGCGTCAACTTGCTCCTCCTCACTAGGATGAGCCGTGCCACGTGAGTGGCTTTTCCTGGTCATTGAAGGTGTTCTCTAGAAAATCTAATATGTATTTTCATCATCTTTCTTAAATTTTAAAAAAAAATTTTTTTAAATATCTCATCATCTTTTTTGACACGTTATTTTCTGTCTTCTTAATAGCTAGATAACTCTGCAACACCTGTGTCCAACATTTGGGACATCTAAAGTTCCTAGGATGAATGGCTGTTTGGAACTTGAGTTTCTCTGATTCTGTTTCTCACCAAGGTGGATTGGAGTCATCATGTCCACTGTGTGTGTGTGTGTGGGTGTGTGTGTGGGTGTGGGTGTGTGTTTCCTTCTTTCCCTTTTCTTTCCTCATCTTGGTTCCTTCTTTTCTGTTTGTGCTAATCTTTCTGGACTAAGACAAAATGCCAGCTCGGGGTGAATGCATTAAGCCTACGGCCAAAGCCCCGAGATCACACAAAGAAGCACAGGGTGTGATAAGGGTGTGGTTTTGCTGCTTTGCCTGAGCCCAAGCCTCTTTCCACTTACAGCAGCTCTGGTGTCAGTGGGCAGAGACACAGACAGGGCCGGCAGGGACCGGCCCACTCCAGCTCTGTGACTCTGTTGTTGCAATTCTTCCACAAGCACCAGGATTCAAGAGCAGGTGTTCAGAGGCTCGACGAGGTGGTCTGGGCTGCAGCCAGGCCCCCAGGAAGAATCCAGCTGGGGAATTCTGGCAGCTGGGAAGAAGAGAACAGTGACGCCTGAGGAGAAGGGACTAAGTGCCAGGAGGGAAAGGAAGTGAATTCCAGGGATGCACCCACTGTGACCCGGCTATTGCAAGCACCCCAAACCCTGTGTGATTATAGTGCTGCCTGTACACATGCCCCGCCTCGGCCGTGATCCACTCTCCGCCTTCCTGGGCCTTCCTCTCTGTCCTCTGGAGGCTTTTAAGCGTGGTCAGCGGGAAGCACTGGAGACATCTGGGAAGTGAAGCCAGAATGTTCATGCTCTGGTCTTCGGGGTGGGCCGCGCTGCTCTCCCAGCAGCCCCCGCTCCTCTCAGGCCATCCTCCCGTACAACTCGGCTCAGGGCCGCCTCCTCCCCAGCCCTTCAGGCCCGGACTTGGGCCTTGCTCTGTATCCTTGGTCTCCCAAGCCTCACTCCCATCTTCCTTCATGCATGTCCTTGTTTGAGATTCTCAGTTACCCTACACTGGATGGTGTTGAGGGTCCTGCTGTTACCTTGGTGGTATTCTACTCTCCTTTCCTACGTGAGATAAGTGGGATTTACATTTTTATGCAGCATGCTCATGGCTATAAAGTGAATTTGGCTTGGGATTTTAGCCTAGATCTTTCTAATACCTCCATCCTAGGCATAAACTAAGCTGTGCAAAAATTCACAAGAGTTCAATTGGGCTGGTATGGTTCTCCAAAGAAATGTCACTGTGGGACTGCCCGGATGGATGTGGATGGCCCTGGTCAAAACTCATTTTGAATCTGAGTCACCAAAGTGGGAGCACAAGGAGAAGAAGAGCTCGTGAAGCGGTTAGCAGCCTTCTCCCGCCAGCTCTTGTCCCCACTGCAAGGGGTGATGTCATGGAAGGAGGCTACTTTGTGTTTTTCTTCTTCACTGTGCTCTCAGTTGCCCCTCCATGTTTTCCACTATGCTTCTATAAAGAAACAAGTGGCCTTCAGCAGACGTGGTCTGCATTCGTCGGGGCTGTGCTAGAGCAACAGATACAACACAAGATGTACCAGTGTACAAGACAGTGCATGGTCAGCTACAGAGCTGAATGAGGAGGTGTACATGGAGCGTCTGCACCCTGGCGGCTGAAGGTTTCCGTGCAAGGCCAGGAGTTCACTGCAGTGTTCCACGCATGTCCATACCAGGAGGCCAAAGGGTCTGTGACAGATGCCTGAAGAATCCAAAGCAGGAGCCAAGAAGTCTGCTGTACAAGCCAGGAGATGGTGTCCAAGCTGAAGACGGAGAATGGAGCACCTCTGAAGAACAGAAGCCCCTCTGTCTTCCTCATTTCCCTTTTATATCATCTAGGAGATGAGCTACCCTAGGGTTGGTCTTCTACACCCTAGGGCGTAGAATTTCTGAGCCAATTTAGTTAGAGTTCTAAACTTCTTAAATCAACACAATCAGGCAACCATTACATGGTCCCTGATCTGAGACATTCGTTCTTCTAGAGTGAGACAAAACAAACTTTTCTTCATAAATTATCCAGACTCAGGAGTTTTGTTACAGTGACAGGAAATATACTGAGACAGGGATGAAAAAAGAGCAATGTACACCTTATAAACAGCTGACTGCCTACCCAGGGCAAAAGACTCTGTCTCTAGGAGCATTGGACATTACAGCAGGGAGGGTCCTTATGTGCAGGCAGGTTCTATAGCGTGCTTGGTTGGCCCCAGCAGTGGCTTTACACTAGGGACAAGTAAACATGGGAGTAGAGTTTCCTTGTTCGCTTCATCAAATGCCACCGTCTTTTAATTAATTTTATCTCTTTTTTCTGTTTACTGAATAAAATCCCAGGAAGTAAGGTCCTACAATTTCCCTTGATTTCTCTTGTAAAATGAGGCCATGCTATCCCATAGGATTTGGGGTTTAATATTGAGATTGCGCATATGAAAAGCACAGCACTCAGTCTGTAGCTAGCTGCTCCACAGCATCATGCTTTGTAAGTACATGAGTGTGTAACATGCCAGGTCATTCAGATCACCAAATCTGCAAAGAGGGTTCCAGGTTATTCCCTTTAAAAAATTTTTTAGGAAGAAATAAATAAATCCAGGTTATTCCTGTATGCAACCACGTTTGAAAGCCATTGTTCTACACCAGCTACTTCTTCTCTTGGATGCCCTTGGAATCCAGTTACTTTTCTGAAGGAAAGCATTCATGTTTTTATGAATTCTCTGATTTTTCTATAAACTAATCTCTGCTTCTGGCTACGTGGAATGACTCTGGTAGAACTTACCCTCTCCTAAAGGAAAATTAAATAGCTGGAAGAAAGGCAGAAGACAGCTGTTTTTGGACACGAGATGGCAGGCAGTGAGATCCATGAACTAAGGGAAATCAAGTGGACTTCATGCTCATTCGGACTTTCTACCTGCAGGCACTTTCCAGACCACAGAGGAGGGAGAGGAGGTCCCAAGAGGACATGCAAAGGAACGACTGGAACGCAGGAAGGAGATGCCTGGGGTGTGAGCAGTAGAGTACTGGGGTTGCAGGACGTCTCCTAGGAAGAGCACAGAAATCTGAATAAGCGCCCTTGTGTATTGTGTTGGATGCAGAAGTACAGAGGTGAAGAGTGAGGCTCCATAAAGGGGTCCAGGAACAGCTGGGGACCGTCAGCTGAGGTGGGACTGGAGACACACACAGGTCAAGGACATGCCGGAATTCAATCAACCATAATGGAGAGCTCTTGTGGGAGCTCTGAGGTGTTCAGGGAAATACCAGGTGACCATACTTGACAGGACGAATAAGCCACCTCTGTAGTAAAGAACACTCAAGAACTTCCTGGGTGGAGCTCATAAAACCACACTGAGAAGCTGTGACTGATCAACAGGAAGTGACAGCACTCACCCAAGTGAAGTTCAGGGTTTTACAAGAATGCCTATTTTAAGAAGGATTCAATACTGAACAATGAAAAATGTGTGATTTCCAGAGTCTAAGAAGAAATAGACATGAGGAAAAGTAGAAAAATTTGGAGTACTACCAAAGAAACATCAATCACTAGAAACACACCCTAGATGAGAATTGCTAATTGAATTTGCAGAGAAGTTCCCAAAAACAGGTATTATATACAAATGTTTTTTGAAATTTAAAGGGAAGCAGAAGCCAAATGAGAGAACAGAGGATTATAAAAATGAAACATCTAAACATGTGGTAATATACAAAGTGGAAAATATCATGAGAGGAGGTTGGCAACTGACTTAGACTGAGACGGAAGCAAGTAGAAACATAGAGGCTATGCCAACTGAAGCACAGATGAACAAAGTCAACAATCAGGGGCCTGGGGACCATAACAAGGGCCAACGGGTGTGTGGTTACAGATCTGTAATAACTGGAAAGAAAGAAAACATTATTTGAAGAAATTTTGATAACACTCTTGGTAAACGTGATGAAAACTGTATATTTGCATATCCAAGATGTTCAGCAGATCCCCAAGCAGCATAAATGCAAAGAAAACCATACCAAAGCATTATGGTAAAGCATATGCTAAAGGGAAAAATCTTCAAAAAATAAAAATCTTAAGAGTAGCCAGAGGGGAGAGTGTTCCAGTCAGGGTTTCACTAGAGGAACAGATATAATACAAGGAATAAGTAATAATACAAGACGTACCAGTCCCAGAGTCAGGTGAGGAAGTGTGCTGAGAGCGTCTACACACTGCCAGCTGAAGGATCCAGTCCCAAGGCTTTTATGCTCACAGCAGTGTTCCATCTCTAATAGTCTCTACCGGTTTCTACCAGTTTCTTATGGTCTCTAACAGTCTCTAATGGTCTCCATTTGTCAGCCGTTGTGTCTTCAATGCAAGACAGAAGAATTCGCTGTGGAAAGCTGAAGGATCCAATCTGGAGGCTGAAGAGTCTGCGCTGGAAACCAGGAGATAAAGTCCAAGCAGACCGTGAAGACTGAAGTTTGTCTGATGAAGTGGAATGCTGAATTCTTCCTCAACCCCTTTTTGTGCTGAGTCATTCTGGGGCAGGGCCCTCATGGCTCACAGTGTGTAGCAGTCAGGCAATGCAGCCAAATTTTTTTACAGACTTCTTATTGAATACTATGTCAGCCAGAAGTTGATGGAATGCTGCGGAAAAGGAGCAATCACCCTAGAGTTCTACTGAATGGAAATGCTTTAAGAGAGAGATGATACAGACATTTTCAAAGGAACAGAAGCTAAGAGAATTCATTGCCAATAGAATTTTACCGCAAGAAATACCCCAAGAAATTTTTGTAGGGATAGAAAAAAATAGCAGATGAAAACTTAGGACTACAAAAAGAAATGAACATTGAAAATGATAGACACATTTTTATATAAACACTTTTCTCTAGCACCATATAGTCAATGCAGTAAGATTGTGAAGGAGATACATTACATGTTTTCTATGGTGCTAAGTCTTTGAAACCCATTGGCCTCTTCATGCCCTTAATTATGTTATTTTGAAAATATGTTTGTTTTTGTTTTTTTATTAATTTTCTACCTTATTTTGCAAGCATGTAAACTCTATGGCAGGGTCCCCAGTGACTACAAGAGAGAAAAGTGTATGGTAGATCCCATTGATTTCTTCAGAAAAGAAAATTTTGTGAAGAGCAAATGGACACTATAGACAACAGATAAGGATTCTAAAAGCTGTACTTTAGGAGCAAGAATGACCTTTATGAAAGGCTTAGTGGGTATACAGGTTAAGACTGATGGCCCTGGAGTTGAGTCTCAGCTCTGTCATCTGTAGCCGTGTGGCTATTGGCCAGTTATTTAACTTTACCTTTAACAAAATACATTTTTTTAGCAGTGTGTGTTTTCAGTACCTAGTGGTTACATTCATCACGGAGACTTCAGCACGTGCAAAGCCCACCTGGAGCCATTGCCCTTCCCCTTCCCCGCCTCTCCGTCCCTTCTCCCTTTCGTAGTCCCCTCCCCAGAGGCAAGGATTGCACAGTGCTGGTGAGCAAGAAGAACGAAAGGACCAAGGAGGAAGACAAAGGCCACGCACTGCCCTCTGGGTTACGTGACAGCTTGCTTGCTTCCCTGCATGTCCTGCAGGATTGTCATGTCTCATCCCAGAAATTCTGAGCTGTTCTCCATGGCAGCTTTAGCTCAAATAATATTCTAAACACATCCACTCTCCACCACGACCCTCAGAAAAATAATAGCGCTTCACATTCTAAGGCTGCCACGGATCGTGGGGCTTTCAGGTGTTATTTGAATTTAGATACATTTCTATGATTACAAGGCATGATTCAGAATTTGAAAATCAAAAGATTGTCATTTAATTTGCATAAACTGTAACTTCAATAGTGTAATCCAACCTAATTTGCATGACTTATCATAGCCGAATCTTGGAAGCAGACAATATGTCTATCAAGGGAGGAATGGATAAAGAAAATGTATTTACACACAACGGAGTACTACTCTGCTATAAAAAAGAACAAATTTGAATCATCTGTAGGAAGATGGATACACCATGAGATCATAGCATTAAGTGACATAAATCAGACACATAGCTTCAATACCATATGGCTTCTCTTATATGAGAAGCCCGTATAAGTTTAAATACCTCAAAGGGCAAACTGAGGACCGGCCAGATAGCTCAGCAGACTAAAGCATCTGCTTAGGCACAGCGTAGAGGATGGATTCAATCTTCGGTGTGGCATGCTGTGCCAGTCCAGCCCCCAGGGCTCACTGAGACCTAGATTGAGACTGAGTGTGATGGGGTGTGCCTATAATTCCAGCTCTTGGGAGGCTGAAAACATGAGGATCACTATGAGTCCAATCTACACAGTGAGACCCTGAAGATCCTGTACTAAATACATAAAGACACCAGGACATAGATCATCTTGCAAATGGGAAGGTAGAAAAAAAGAAGATTAAAAAGAACAGAGCTAGGTGCTGCGTCCGCACGCAAAATCCTCATGATAGACACACCCATCACGCACCACAGGGGCGGACTCACAAAAGTAAATGGTGGCAGATGTGTGGAGTCCTGTGAGCGCTCTCTACAGGGGAGCAGGTGAATTCTACACCCTAGAACAAGCCTCCGCCCCCTTATTAGGTCACGCACTCAGCGAAGGTGGCGCCATCCGGCTCCTTCCTGTCCTTGACTGTCCACGCCTACGCTTAGCTTCATTTGAATGGGACCTGGGACCTGGGATTCTTGCTCGGTGTGACTTCTGTAATGCGGAGCATGGTCATTCACTTTTCTGTTGCTGAATAGTATTCTGCCTAATGAATGTACCACAATCTATGTCTGCATGATTTGTTTTGGATATCCCATTAGCTTCCAGTTTGGGATATTAAAAATATATTTTGGCATTTTATTTGATAGATAGAAGACTCGATTTTTCTTGGTACAAATGCACTCCTTGGATACATTCCTGACCAAATAGCTGCTTAGCTTATGATGTGTATTAACTATTTCATTATGAAAATGAAATGCACAAGGTGTTTTACCAATTTTAAGTAATAGCGTCTGTTGCATTTTGAAAATTATATAATTATATAACTACCACAGTAATCCTGATGTGGGATTCTTCCATCTCTCCCAAAAGATCCTTTAAGAGGGCAGACTAGATAGCTCATCAGACTAAAACACTTGCTTAGGCAAGCTTAGGCAAGTGCAGGGACCGAGGTTCAATCCCCGGCACCACCTGGCATGCTAGCCCTGCCCTCAGGGCAAGCACAGCTGGCCAGAGCCCAGGCGTAGTGATGCACACCGCAGTCCCAGCACTGGGGAGGCTGAAAACGGGGGATCAGCAGGAGTTTGAGCCGCATAGTGAGACCCTGCAGCAACCAAACACATTAAACAACAAAAACAAAAAAGCTCCTTTAAGGCTCTTTACCCTTCATAGTTAATCCCCTCTGATTATGGGTTCCTGGCAATAACTATTGATCTACTTTCTTTTATTGTGTTTGAGATTTTATTTTAGAACACTACATGAACAAAACAATTAAGTATGTAGCCTTCTTTCACTTAGCAAGATATTCTTGTTATTTCCATTTGTTCATATTTTTTTTTATTAGTGGTCTATCTCTTTTCTCACTGAGTTGTAGTTTATTTATCAATCTGAATGTTGACAGAAACTTTAACTTGTTCCAGTGTAGGGATATTATAAGTAAATCCACATTTTTTAATGGGCAGCAGTCCTGGGGAGTCAACCCATGGGCTGAATGCTAAGCTACATTTCAGCCTTTTCATTATTTTTAAATTTTAAGTCAAAGTCTCACACAGTGGCTGAGCTGCCCAGGTTGTGTGTGAGCCCGTGACGCTCCAGCTTCAGCCTCACAAGGGACGGCAGGGTTGCACCACCGCTCCTGGCCTAGACCTGCTCTTCCGGTGTAAGTGTAAAGCAAATGTTTCTGAGCCTTCTGCTCAAATGCCAAGGAACGCCACATCTGGTGGAGTGCTGGGGAGTGTGCCTTTCTCAGCACTGCCTCCACTTCCCGGTGCACATCCTCCCTGGTTGTGAAAGAGAGTGGACATTCTCCACAGCCACGTCCACAGCTGGCACTTCCACGGGGCCTGTCTGATCCTGGTTCTTGGAATGCGGGGATGCTAGCTTCTTGTGGCTTTTGAATGATGAATCAAACAGATTGATCTGTTGTTTGTGTCCCTTATCTTAAGAAGAACAACCCTGCTTCACTTATCCCCACAAGCGCGCGTGCAGATAGCTGCACGACTCAGGCCGTCTTCTCATTGTGAATGTGTTCTACCGCCTTCAGCTTCCTTTTCACTTTTTAACAGTATATTTTGGAGAGTAAAAGTTTAAAACTCAAAGTGAAATTTCACCTTTGCTTTTTAAGTCCATTCTTTAGGCTATTATTTATCAAATTTATTTAACTTTTGCTGAATTCAACATCATTAGGGCTTTTGCTTCTGGAGGCTTCAGCTGTTATTTTATATCTGATTATTTTGAGTTAAGTTTATATATGGTATGTCGTGAAGGTCGAAGCTCATTTCTTTCATTTTACAGGCACTAAATTGTTAATTCATCATTTCTTAAAGATACCTGTCTAGAGCCGGGCGTGGTGGCTCACGCCTGTAATCCCAGCACTCGGGAGGCTGAGGCAGGAGGATTGGTGCGAGTTCGAGACCAGCCTGGGCTACAAAAGTGAGCTCAGGACCAGCCTCAACTGCACAGTGAGACCCTGTCTCAAAAAGACAAAAAAAAAAAAAAGATACCTGTCTGGGGCCAACGAGATAGTTCAGCAGACTAAGCATCTGCTAAGGCAAGTGCAAGGGCCGGGGTTCGAACCCTGACACCACATGTTGTGACAGCCCCACCCCTAGACACGCTGACACTGAGACCAGGCATGGTGGCCCATGCCTGTAATCCCAGTTCTGGGGAGGCTAAACAGGAGGATCACTATAAGTCTGAGCTGCATAGTAAGACCCTGTACCAAATACATTAAAAAAAAAAAAAAAAAACCTGTCTGTACAGGAATGCCTTGGTGTCTTTGCTGACAGCTAGCTGAGCACACGTCAGAGGCTACTGCTGACTCAGTCTTCCACCTATTGGTCTCCAGGCCCAACGCTAGGCCGATGCTGTAAGTCTGTGGCTATGGTACTGCAGAAAACAACAGCGGAAGTGCTCCGAGTGTATTCTTGGTTAGTAGGGTGGGCCGATCTAATTTCTTCCATGTTTCATATACATTTTAGGATAGCCAGCTTCTCTAAACATGTCCCTGGAATTTTGCATGGAATTTCACTGAATTCATAGCCCATGTGGGGAAGTGTGTCTTTACAGTAATTAGCCATCGGTGGATCATGTATCAATGCATTTATTTAGCTCTTATAAAATTTCTCTGAGCACACTTCTAGCTTACACACCTTGCATACTTTTTTCCTGAAGTTATTTCTAGTTATTTCATATTTTTTATGGAAATTTTTCAATTTCTATAGGACATACAATTTATTCTTCTATCTTGACCTTGTTGTCTACAACCTTGCTAAACTCGCAGATTTTAAAATTTTCTCTTTGCATGTTCTACACTGTTATGTTCCTGTGAAGAAAACCTTGTGTCTTTCTCAAGTTCATTTTGCATTTAGCTTTGCTTCGTGAGCTAGCAACACCAGGAAATGCTAAATAGATACGGGGAGAGAGGGCATTTTCGCTTTGTTCCAATCTTGAAGATAAAATAACCTGTCCTTCACTTTAGCTTTAGGATTTTCAAGAAGTTTCCTTCCATTCCTTGTTTGCTGAGAGTTTCCTTTTTAGTCATTTTTTTTTTTTTTTTATCATGAATGAGCAGTGAATTTCGCCAAGAGCTTTTCCTGAATGTATGGAGGTGGCGACATTTTTATGCTGTGTTTTTTGGTGTAGTCGATGAATGGTAGTCTCAGTCATGATAGCATTACTCTCCCCACCTTTCATCAAAAACAAAATCCAACAGTCTGTGATCCTAAGGGACAGGCGAGCACTTCCAAGCACCACTTTATGATCCTGAATTGATGCTCCAGCCTAGATTTTCTCCACTGAAACCTGAACTGTGACTCCTCCTCTGCAGCCCCTATGTCACAGGAGCAAAGAGATGCTCCAGGGAGTTGGTTTCATTGCCAATGCCACGCAGACTTTTCATTTCTGTATTTCCATCTGTGTAGTAAATAGAAAGGGTATTTGTGAGACATGGCATAAAAATTTTAATGCATCTCACTACCTTAAAAAATATCTGAAATGTAATGATCATTATTTGCAATACTCTTTTAGTTCAAAAACCCCATTCTAAAAGTCCTAGTTCCTTTTGACTTACATTTAGTTTAGATTGTATCTTTTGGTCTCTCTCTCTCTCTCTCTCTCTCTCTCTCTCTCTCTCTCTCTCTCTCTCTCTCTCTCTCGTCTTTTTTGAGACTATAGGCGTGCAGCACCACGCCCAACCTTCTTTTGGTTTCCTTATTCCAAATTATTTCTGTAGTCAAGATATTTTTTTCCTTATAATTTTCTGATCTGCTTTTCTGAACTGAGGATTTTGGCACCTTAAAAGTGTGCAATATCATATCCCCTGACCTTTCCTCCTCCTACTTGCCGCTTAATTTTAGAATGCAGTATTAAGGCAAGCCTCTCCTGCATGCGGGAACTTTTGTTTGATTAGTTTTGATTAAAAGAGAGGAGTAATTATTTCAAACTATCTGTTCTTATTCGATGACATACATTAGCTCTCGGGGTTATTCTCTGCCATAGACTGGGAGTTCACCCTGCTCAAGTACAGCACCTGCCTGACGTCACACTTTCTCTGGGCCATGGTCTGCAGTCATATTTCACTCTTGCCATTCTGGTCAGACACATGTACATTTGCGTTTATCTTACATTTGGGGTCTTCAGTGTTAAGTAGAAGAGGAAGATGGTGTGGAAAATGCAATGCTTTTGGATGTGGGGAAAACAAGGAGTTGTAGGGCATCAAGAACTTGGTCATGAGCTGGGCGTGGTAGGGCACACCTGTAACCCCAGTACTCAGGAGGCTGAGGCAGGAGGATCAGTGTAAGGCGGAGACCAGGCTGGGCTACAAGAATGAGCTCAAGGCCAGCCTGAACTGCACAGTGGGACCGTGTCTCAAAAAAAAAAAGAAAGAACCCAGTCCGGGTTTAGGAGAGCAGCACATTGGAATCATCTTATGCTTTCAGAAGGAAAAACATAACAGAGTTCAGCATTACCTTTTATTATTAAAAGGAATATATATAGTCACTGCAGAAAAAAATTTAAAATACATATAAAATATGTATATGTGCATATAACTAAGACTTCTACTTTTATTGAAAGATTAATAATTTATTCCAAAATGTGCAGGTAGACACAATTTTATAATTTATAAATGTGGTTTTATTATGTCTCTTGATGGTCCTCTTCACTCTGCTTTTTCAGTATACGCACTGAAATAGCCCTCATTCTTCTCTTTATAATTTTATAAATTTTTAATATATTTTGGACAAGTTCCAGAGATATGCGTAGATGTGTACCAAATTGTGGGATGAACACTGATGTTATCTTGTACGTGTGCGCTGTGGATTGATTGGATTACACCAGCTTGCGTTCTGCGACCTGTCACCCCTCAGCCTCCAGCTTTGCAGCCCTGGACCAGGCCTGCCCTGTCCCCAGCCCCGCCCCTTCTCCTGGGAACCACAGGAGTGTTGTCTCCTGTGAGTTCAGTGGCTTCAATTTGCACCCACTGACAATTTCCTATTCAAAATATCTCGCCTACTTTTAAAAGCGAGCCCTTTGCTCTGTCTCTTTTGAGGTCTTTACCTCTGTTGGATCACTGAACCCTCTTATTTGAAATATTTTCGCAACCCCCCTCCTCAGTCTGCTGCTTCTCTAGTCACTCTGTTGATTATTTCCTAGCCATAGGGAAGTTTTTCCAGGTTGATCTCTAGCTTTGCCTTTGTTGCCTGAGCTTCAGAATTAAAATAACAATAAATAAATAAATACATAAATACATAAATAAGACAGCCTGTGGGGATGTGCATGGGGCAGGTGGATGTCAGAGAAAGGACTTGGGTGGAAACTGTGTCCCTCATGCAGGAAGGGTGTGCAGAGACAGAGGAGGACGGGAGCGGAAGGAAGAGAAGCCAGGAGGACGCAGAAGCGGCCCACAAGGAGCTGTGGATGCATTGTGAGGCCGAGGATGGGAAGCTCACATCGGGGCCTCAATAAAGTCAGAAACAAAACCAGCTGACTCAGCACCTGACAACAAGAGACAAGGGACAAACCATTCAAATTACTGACTAACCCCAGAAGGCTGATGGACTCCAAGTTGGGGGAAGAGGGTGGGGCTCAGGGAGGCCTCATCCTTCGTAAGTGGAAGAGGAGAGAACCAAACTTGAGTCTGAGGAGCAGCGCACAGGAAGAGAGTTCCGGAGACGAGACGAGAGCCCAGCTGTGCCCACATCCACAAGGCTTTCCACACCCAGGGGCCTGGGCCACACAAGCTGATCTTTTTCATTTAAGCGCAAATATAAGAGCGTTTTAAAGGACACCAAGGAAGCACCCAGGAGAAACAGACTGGACCCAAGACATCCGTAGGGACCACAGAAACAACAACGTGGAAGACAGTGGGGAGCAGTGCTGAGCCCCAGGTGGGGAGACCCGTCCTGAGACACGGGGAGTGGAGCTCAAGGCCCCGCAGTACAACCGCAGAGCCAGGCAGGACGGATTCACACACTGTGCATTTGTTTGGTAATATAAAATTGAAAACAAAATTAACCTGTTTCTCTTATCTTCTCTACAAATTAGGAATGATCTCATTTTCTCTAATGAGAAATTATCCACTGAGTGTGGAGAAAAGGTGGGGAATTTGAGGGGAAAGGTGATGTAGATACTTTGGAAAGGGTCCTGCAAAGAAGGGAGTGATGGCCCAGGAATGTCTTCAAGGTCATTTGTACAGCCGCATAGCATTCTGTTTGTGAATGTAAAATAATTATTTCGGGAATGCTTTTTTCTTGGAGGACCAGGCTGGATGTGCTTAGCCATTGTTAGCTGTTTCCATGGCTCATGGAAACAAATGTATTTCAACGTGTATCACAAGGGTCTGTTGTGTAGCATATGGGAGATCCGCTGGGAGGCGAGACTTTCTTTCAGATATCCCAGGACACCCGCTAAATTACCTCTCTTAGACATAAAAATAGAACTGATGTTAATTATTGGATGCCCATAGAAATGTTTCAGTTGACGAAACAATGCAAATATAAAAATTTTAGCATCAGAATTTGCAAGATTAAAGAAAGAACAAGGACCAGGGTTTAATCCCTGGCACCACAAGCCATGCTGGCCCTGCCCCCAGGGTGCATTGAAATGGCAATTGAGACTGGGAGTGGTGGTGCGTGCCTGGAATCCTAGCGCTTGAGAGGCTGAAAACAGGAGGATCGCTATGAGTCCAATATGTGTAGTGAGACCCTGGAGACCCTGTACTAAATAAATACATAACATTTTTTTAAAAGGGAAGAAAGAAGATCAGTTCCACAGAGGGCGGGGCCAGAGTCAGTGTATTCCAACCGTATGCAGACACCGCATTTAACCACGGGAACAACCTGGGTCTTAGTGACTCTCGTCCCTGACACATAACTTCCAATGCCCACAATGCAAAGGGAGAGGAGTTTACTTTGGCTCACAGTATGGAGAGGCTCCAGCCCAGGGTATGGGCTCTGAGGCAGGAAGGCCTAGTGCAAGGCCCTGGGAGGAGGAAAAGCTTGGCTACGGCGACTAACAAAAGCCACACGCATCTTTTCTGTCTTCCTCTATTATTTTTTCCTCCTCAAACTCAAAGCTGGTGGCTGAAGACTGCTTTCCTCAGTTTTGGAGATTTTTAACCTCCTGGGTTCGTAGGTTAAACCGCTTGCCTGACCAGCCTTGTTTTCTTGTGTGGAGATCACCTTCCTGAGAGAGGGCATATGGCGGTGACAAACAGCACTGCGACAGCAGTTGGTGAGGGTGGCCAGGACCTGGATCAGTTAGCCCGGCCCTGATGAGTGCACCAGAAACTTAGGCTTGGTGTGACTAGAAGTTCTCCACCCTCTCGCCCATGTGTACCCCTGCAGCGATGTTTTACTTCCTGGACCCTCTCAGGGATGTGTAACCTCTGCTATTTAGGCACAAAACCCCATATTGAGATCAAAAGAGTTACTGCGGAGTCTGCTCCATGCCTAGCAATGATTCAGCCCTCTTCCAGCCCCCAAGTGCATGCTGGGAACATGCTATCTGTCCTGGAACAAACATTTGCATCCACAGGTTAACCCGCTGCCTGGGTCAGTCTGCATTTTGAAGTTTAATTCGTTTCCCAGGGAAGTAATATTTCGACACTGCATTCAGTTTGGCTTTTATTTCCATCAAATCTGATTGTAGGATAGTTTTTGAGAATCTTTTCTTCCTTTGTGTCGAAACGATACCATCTACCCTTTCTTTGAACAAAAGGGAAGCAGATTGATGATGGCCAGAGAGCAGCTTGCCAGGTAGCAATTTGGAGGAACTAAAAATTATTCAGCACTTCTGTAAAGCTTTTACAGCTCTGGCCTTAAAATCTGTATCACCTCAGGTCTGTCTGCGCTTTTGTTAGAGCCAAATATGGGCCTCTAGTTAGACCCAATCAGCTCCCAAAGAGCACGGACTGTGTCTCTTATCCACCCATACAGCTCCCCACCTCAAGCTGACTAAAGTTGACCTCCCCCTTTGTTCCCATGGAAACTCAACAGGGAACAGGAAGGAGCATCCACAATGATCCCTCTTTAGAGGGCAGAATCCATTAGGCCTGGACATGCGGCCCTAGCCTCCTCCACATGGTGATTCTGGAGTAATGAATCTCAGCCCTGCCCAGATCTGCTTTGTGCTCTTTAAAGGTAGTAAGAGAACACTTTCTAAGAAAGCGATTGTCCTTAGTGTGTTCATCAGTCACGGGGAGCAGAAGCCTTGTCATTTGAAAGCTGGCATCCGTTCAAGGCCTGGCCTGAGGGGGTGTCACAGCGCCATCTCGGTGCTCCAGAGGCTCCTTGGCTTCCTGCCCGATGCACCCTCTTCCTGATTTTCTCCTCCATCCCTGCTCTTGGAGGCAAATAACATGACATGCAGAAAAGGTAGGGTGGGTGTCACAGATGGGGACCATGGTAAAGCTAAGAAGGTGACTGAGTTCTTTGCACGCTTCCTTTTTCCTGATTGATCTGATGAGAAGGCTACACACACACATATACACACAGACACACACACACACACGCACATGAATCCCAACAACAACGTTTTGGAGTAGATACTACTCTATAATAATATTTTTGGTGTACAAACATTTATTTATTTATTTATTTATTTATTTATGGGTTTGTTTTTACATATTTGGTACAGGGGCTCACTATGCAGCTCAGACTCATAGTGATCCTCCTGTTTTCAGCCTCCCCAGCACTGGGATTACAGGGATGCATCGCCATACCTGGACTCATTCATGTGCTCAGTGTGCTCAGGGGGCTTGGCTAGCGTGGCATGGAGGACTGGAGATTGAACCCTGGTCCCTGCACTTGCCAAAGTACTTACTTACTCCACTGAGCTATTTTGCCAGTCTTAGACTTTTAAAGTGTTCACATTTTTCTGCTTAGGCACACACTTCTAGGTAAATAACATATTATATGAAGTTTACAAGAATTAGATCATAGTAAGTTTATAAAAATTGGATTATAAAAAATTGGCTTATATGAAGCATAGCTTATACAATGCTTATGAGAATTGGACATATATGAAATTTATAAGAATTGGATTATGCAAAGATTTTAGGGACACCTTTTGGCCTGTTAGAAATTGACAGTTTAGAGCTAGGAGCAGTGGCGCATGACGGTGGTCTCAACACTCTAGGAGGCTGTGGCAGGAGGGCCACAAGTTCGAGCTTTTCCCAGGAAATTTAGCAACTTAGTGAGAGAGACTCTGATTCAAAAAATCTTTTTAAAAACAGGGGTATAGTACAGCTTAGTATGAATGCCCTGGTTTTCATCCAGTGTACCATTTAAAAAAAAAAAAAAAAGCCAGAGGGGCAGCTTAATCTTTTACCACAATGATACACCAAAGCACATTTGCCAGTCTTTTATTCTTGGTCATTTAGGTAAGGAAAGATGTACTACCCATGCCATCTCTAATAACCTAACCACACCTCCTTCTTTTGATAATTAATGATATACGATTCACACTTTTGGCCCCATTTGCTCGCATTGGACCATTTCTGTAGGATAAATTACTCAGACTAGAATTATTGTGGATTGCACTCAGGTTCTACGCACATCTCCAGCTCTTTTTTAATTTTCTGTTTGGACAGAGGAGCATACTAAGTCGTTGCCCTCACTGGGCTCCAGTTCAGAGCTTCTTCCTCCCACCGCAGCTCTTAGGGTGCTGGTGCTTTCATTCTTAACTGGTGCCACCCAAATGCGCAAAAGCTAATTTCTCATTTTAGTTTGCAACTCATCATTAAAGTTTGGGGGATTGTAATGTTTTGTCTTAAACTGAGTTTATTGGTTAAGAAAAACAGAACTCAGTTGCTACTGAAATCAGAAAAGTTACAGATTGTGTTAGCAGCCAGGAAGGTTTTTTTGGAAACAATTGAAAATCAAGAGAATTCATTAGAAAATTATTTTAGTTGTTCACAGCATTTAAGAATCTTTTTCCCCTTCTAATCACGCTGTGTATAATTACATAAAGTCACACAGCAGGTGATAAATAGTTTTGACAAAACAAACTTCTGAAGCCAAGTTGGAAAGACATCATTCGTGATCCACAGAGCTTAGATTTCCTGTGCTAATTGCTTTTGCAGGTATTACACATGGTTTGCACCTTGATGTTGATAGGAGCCACCGTTGTTTGTGGGTATCATAGAACTGTGCATCAGAAGGTTTGAAGAGAGAATTTTTATGGAGCTGCTACATAAAATGTTTTAAAATTTTCCAGAACTGATAAATTGTGTTTTCAGTTAGCCTTTGTTTATTTGCCTCTGCATCTTCAGATCTTTTTCTTTTAATCTTACAACGTGAGGAATGTACGAAACTTGGGCAACGGCATGCAGTGGGGAGAAATGCTCTATTCATTCAATGAATAAAGGGTTACATTTTTAGAGACATAACCACGTGACTACAAATCTGCTGCTTTCCATTGAATGTCCGTGCACAACAGAAGACTTCAGGCGGAGAGGTCAGATCTCACAGTGTCTGTCTATAGTTCTCAAAAGAGAAGGCAAATATCCTGCCTGCGTGTGTGCCATCAGCAGGCCAGAGGTATATGCTTCATGTATCAAGTGTCTAAAGTTTTTAGATATACCTTGAAATTTGGTTGCACACTAGAAATACTCTGTTTATTCTGTGTTTAATGTTCTTGTCCTCACCGGCCAGCAGAATGGACTGCAGTAGCTAGTGCGTCTCTGTGCTTGGCATATTTTGTTTCAGTTTTCCTAGTTCTTGGAGGAAGTTTTCCCAATCTTTTTAAAAGAAAACCATCCATGGTGTGTTTTAAAGTGAGGGGATTGTAGTGAGTTACTTTTCTCACTATTGAGACGAAACACCACACACCCCAAGTGAAGGAGAGGATTATTTGGCTCATGGCTCACTGGGTTCAATCCGTAGTCAGCTGCCTCCAAGGCAGGGAGCTCTGGCAGACGAGCATCGGGGAGGAGAAACAGTTCACAGCAAGCAGACAGAGGAGAGTGAGTAAGGGACCTCAGCAGTTTCTTTTTGCCCCTCTAAGACTATATGTAAGGGTCAGGGGAGAGAGCTCAGTGGCATGAGCATCTTCCTGCCTGGCAAATGCAAAGGCTCTCTCTAGAATATTTGATTAGGATGATGCCAAGCCAATCAGTGGGCTGATTTAGTAACCACACACCCCTAAGCGCAGCAGCACGCACTCTAGATCCAGCCTCCTCTAGCAAAGCCCCATGCATAAGTGCCCGAGGCTTTAGGGTGACATCAAGACGTGAACCACAACAGGGATTATCAAGGAGGTTTTCCCCTATTCCAAATTTTCTATATAGCCATCAATTTACAACTCTCCCATAACCACAGCTTTATCTACCGTGAAACCAGTCACATCAGGAAGCAGTGAAGCAAGGAGAACAACTAAGTTCCTAAAACTAAGTCCACAGAGACACAGAACACACATGTGGTGTGGGGACTCGGCTCTGTCAGCATCAGCCTGTCACTTCTCAGGTGTCATAGGCTGAAGCTTCAAGTAATAAGCGCAGTCAGGAAGGAGAGGTAAACGTGAATCAAGCTGTGACCATAGACACAGTCCCCAGCCAACAAGGACAGCCTGGAAGTCACGCCCATGCTGGTCACAGCGGGACAGAATGCAGAACTGCACATGCATCAGCACCAGCGCACAGAGTCAGTGAGCTAAGGAAAGATCCATGGGAAGCAAGGCTCGAGAGCCGAGGCTGCCTGCCGTACTAGGCGAGCCACTAGTCGGTGGTGGCCCACACCTGAGGGTCCCTGCTCGGTTCCACTCCACCTTGAAAGAGAGGAAATGGTAGTTTGGGGAATAAAAGTCACTGTAACCATGTCTGTAACCATGTCATGCTTTACAGAGTCACCACCGGTCAGCGGACAAAAGCACCCATAGTTTCCTAGAGTACGGTTCCTTTTCTGCTGAAGATCAACATGAGCCATCCTCTCCACACAACCAGTGCACACCACGAGGGCTCCCACAGGACCACTTCTTACTCAGAAAGGCAGACACACAGGGTGTGTACAGCCCACTGGTCCATGGTGGATGTGCGGGGCCTCAGCCTGGGTCGGCAGCCCTCCAGAGTCTTGGGGACGGTCCCCACCACATTCAGCTCTCTCTTTTGCCTCTTGTTTTGCCTCTAAGTATCCGTTTTATTCAAGAGAGGCAGCCATGGTTCCTGGTTTGCAGTTGTAGCAGTCTCTCCTTTTCTTCTATATCTGCTCCTTTCCATGCAAGCTGGTGGCATTCCTACAGATTCTTTTTCTTATCAACTTTGCGACTCTCTTGGGAATATTATTAGAGTTCGCTTCACTAGACAAAGCCACCCTGTGAGTCTCTTTAAGACAACATCTTCTGTTCTCTAAGTTTCTGCTTGAGACTGCTGGGGAACAGCAGGCACATTTTTCTGCGGTCCTGTGTGTTCCTAAAAGGGCTTGCTTTCCGTCTTTCTGAGGTCTTAATCAGACCAAAGGAGAGGACGTGGGAAGAACCCTGTTGGGAACCCGCTCAGAGCTTGGGGCTGGTAAGGTCTATCCTCAGAAAAAACAAGATTGCGTTATCTCAGGTTGCGATCGCCCAAAGCTTGGTTGGCTTAATTAGTCCCGCACCTGCTCAAATCAAGAGCTTTCTCAAGTAGAAAGGAGAAAATGGCCGCCTTGTTAGTGCCCGCCCTCTCTGCCGAGCGCTGCTGCCTCGCATGTCCAGGCAGCGCCGCACGCCTATTGAAATTCTAAAAATGAATAATGCATGATGTAGTGCTGTGTCCCAAGATTTGTCTTATTATCTAAATTTTGCATACTTTAATAGGCTTCCCAAGAAGGTGTCTTGTTTGTCAAGCATCACAAGAAACTGAAAGAGAAACAAAAACAACAGAGAGAAGATGATCTGGCCAAATTATTTCAATACTTTGGTACATGAATTGGAATTAATAAGTGAATCTATTTCAGTGTAAATTATATTTAGAGGAAAAATCTGTTTCTCTCTGTCCAACTAAATAAACATTGGACATTAGTGTGAAATAGCGCCAGATTATTAGCTACTGAGGGTGCCTGCACTGCTTGGCGCAAATGCGCTTAAAAATCTAACAAGTAAGCAGCAAAATGTTGGAAAGAGTATTAGGAATTCAGTCCGATGCTTTGGATGAGCTGTAAGTCTGTCCTGGGTTATGCAGGGGCAAAGACGCCACTCTGAATGTCACCTTAGGGAACCGTTGGGTGAGAGGTAAGTGTGTGCTTCTGTCAACGGTGGCATTACGGGGTGGGGTCCTGGTGAGGGCCAGTGCCTTGTAGACCGGTACAATCACTGTGGAAATCGGGGTGGAGATTCTTCAAAAAGCTAACATTAGATTGGGGCCCGGCGGGATGGTTCAGTGGTCTAAAGCGCCTGCTTGGGAAAGCTTGGGCGGCTTTAGGGACCGCGGTTCGATCCCCGGCACCACATGCTGCGCCAGCCCTGCCCTCGGGGTGGGCTGAGCCGGCCATAAAAATGAGTGAATAAACAAAGGTTCTGAAACAAGAAAAAAATAAAAAAATTAAATTAAAAAAAAAAAAAAAAGCTAACACTAGAACTTCTATCTCACCCAGCTAGTCTCTCACTAGGTGGCTTCATGAAAGGATTAAAGACATATTACAGTGAGCCATCTGTACACCTATATCATGGCCACACAATTCAGAATAGCTAACCCCAGGAAGTGGCCTATCTGTCAAACGGGTAACAAGAATGTGATATTTCCACACAATGGAGTAGTGCTCTCCACAGAGGAGGATAAACTGGAGCCCTTTGTAAGGGAAACGGATGCATCTTGAGACTGCAATGCTAAGTGAAATAATCCAGACATGCAAGCTTACACATTGCATGGCTTCTCTTGTATGAGGACCTCAAAATGCAATATAAATTAAAGAGCAAAGGAGTGCGCAGACAACGGGAAACAAGAAGAGGGTTTTCTGCAGCTCACAGCCGGAGGTGGGTGTGGGAAGCGGGTGAGAAGGGAGTGGAGCTGTGGTGCCTACGTGCGCTGCTTCCCTGGGATGAAAGGGATCTTCAGATCCTGCCAACGCCGCTGACGACCACAGATGCACCCTGGGGCTCTTGTATCTCCCCTCCTGCTCTCTGCTTTGGACAGACAGAGACGGTGGCTGTCGCCAGCCCAGGGCATTTTGTCCAGCCCCAGCCGCTGCCCCTGCCGTGACCCTGTGGCTGCCGGCCTCCGGGTCAGTAGGAAACCAGATGAAAATCCATCTGTGTTCAACTCTCACAGCAGCTTGCAGACTGCGACGCCTCACCTCTTCATCTAAATGCAGAGAGAGGTTTTGTGGGTTTTTCTTTCCCCAGGAAAATAGTGGAAGTGTTCCAACAAGATTATTCTTTCCTCCTGTTTCGTCTTTCCTTAAAGCAATTTTGGCTTAGCTCTTCATATACCTCTGATGTACATGATTCTCTTGACCAGTTGTGAATTTTACCGTGGAAGAAAAAATGAGCTTCTTCATGTATGAATCTGTTTAAAAGTGAACTGAGAAGCCTGCTGCAGCCATGCTTCATACTAGCTGCCGGGTTCACAGAAATGAATATGGGAACTGCTGGTCTGCAGAGAACAGGGGGCCTGGCGCGAACCATGTTGGCGTGATGCAAAATTTATTGCTGGGAGAGAAGAAGTCAGGGAGCCTGGTATCTGGTTTAAACGCCAGGCTCAACTCAGAAACGTGCTGCAAGAAATCAGTCACAAGTCCACACCTTGCATTGTGACTATTCTAAAGACTCAGTTTATATGCGTTAGGTTACTTTAAAGGCCATATTAAGTAAACAATTGGATATCCCAGTGGGTGACTAATAGCTTTCTGCTTACTTTAGGAAAGGTCCTGTATGACTCTCAGAAACCTCTTAATTATTTACCAAAAGGTTCTGCCCTAATACGACTTCAAAACCCTTTAAAGCCACAGCAGGAATTCTTCTCCATGTCATAATCAGACTGGACTCATTTTCCCCGTTCTCCTAGGAAAAGTGATGAGATGGGTTTGTTTTCCAGGGGACACTTAAAAGGGGAGAAAGGAACGTGGAGGACCCTCACTCTATGGGCAAGCCATGCCTCCCACAGTGGGTGCTTGAGTTAGTCCAACTAGGCTTGGTTATTTTCTCTTATAGTTGGGACAAAATACCCGGCACCCAGAATTAGGGAAGGAAAGGTTTGTTCAGCCCACAGTTTGTGGGGTTTTCAGTCCATAATCAATTAGCTCCAAGGCAGGGTGGCACACGGCTGAGGGCAGCCCCTCGTGGCGGCAGAAAACAGCAAAACAGCAGGAGCAAAGAGGAGCAGTGAGAAAGCCCCCCCCCACACCGTATGCAGCTCTCGGATGCTGTTGCGTTCTCCTCGCTCATAATGCCAGCGCCGGACCAAGAATCAATCAGAAACTCTAGAACTTTTCTCTAGGACTGCATGAGGCTTGAGGGGGACAGGCAGACATAAGCCATAACAGGCTCACAGTGAATATTGGATGTGAAGCTGATCAATATAGGTGTGTAGGTTTGTGGAATGAATGAGTGGACCCACCGATGCTGCCCCAGTGTCCATCATGTTCCCAGCCATGCTGGTCATTTGTGGTCCACGCTGGAGGACACAAGGGCCATGTTTATGCCCATTGCTCACCCAGCACTGTGATGCCGTGAGAGGCAAGGCCACTGGAGGTAGGGGTTGGCCTACGCCGCGTCTCCGTATTCCACGAGCTCCAGTCCTAGCGATGAAGACACTCCTTCCATGGCAGCAACAAGCCCTTGGGGAAGGCAGGAACTTTTCCTGAATGCCATGCGCTGTGGCCACTTTGGATCTAACAGCCAATTCTTGCTCTCCATCTGCGTGTTTGCCCACAGCTTACCACCAGTCAAACCCTTCCAACCCCACCCACCACCAGTCTCATTAGCTGTCATAGCTAGTGAGTACCTTGTTGGTTACTTTGAAAAATCAATTCTGAGAGTCATGCAGGGACAGACCAGTATAGCTGGCAGCTCTGTAGCAATGCCATGTAAGTTTAGGTCTGGGAGCCATTCAATAGAAGGGCTTTGGCCCGCCTACCCTGTCGCTGCTGGAAATATAGGTGTGATGGTTTGAGCTACAGCAGGTCTCCAGACACCAGGATGACACCAGTCCTGGGAGAGGACAAAAGGGTATGGGAAGGTCCTGGGCTGCACTGAGCATGTGGACAAGCGGTAGGGCAAAAGGAAATCCTGACCCTCAGCCAGAAAAATTGTGACCACCCTTGGTGAGAAACGAGTTTTCTTTCTATCAACATTAAACTCATCTTTTTTTAAAAAAAAATAAACTAACAGTGTGTGTTATGGTTTTATGCCTAACTGTCCCCCCCAAAGCCTCATGTAGTCATTGGGCGGGGACTTCTAGAGTTTGAGACTTGATCCATGATCCCTGGGATTATGGGTTTTAGTACTGATGGGATTATGGGTGTAGCCTAAGGTGGGGGCTAAGGCAGAGAGCCTGAATGTAATATAAAAGAGAGACAGAGAGACAGACTCAGGTTGTTGCTGTTGCTCTGCTGCCGTGTTTGATTGGCTACCTCTGCCGCCATTTTGTTGCTGTTCCACCGCCATGAACTGGATGCTCTCTGTTCTGTTCCACTCAGCCTTGGGCCAGCCGAATATGGACTGAAACCTCCACAAACTGTGAGCTAAATAAAACTTTCCTTCCTTCATTTTGAGTGTCGGGTATTTGTCCCAGCAATGAGTAAAAAGTAACTAATACAGTGTGGTTCTGCTACCTACAGTCAGAGTGCATGGTTTTACTGACTTGGATGAAGTGAGGTGCCGCTGAGAAGGATCGAAAGCTGGAAATACCATCAGGCTCCACCGCAGCTGTCTGGCAGAGCCAGTCCGCTTGTCCTATGGGTCTTTCTCAGTCTGTGTTTCTGCGGTGGGTAATGCACCGCACTGAGAGACTGGTCGATCAGGTGCTCGTCAACGTCTTCACAAAAATAAGCTCTGCTGACTGACTGGTGAATTTCATAGGCGCTCTCTGTTCCTGCACGCAAGTCTCCCCTTTCAACACAAGCTCATACCGACCCTGCAATCAAACGCTCCCATTAGCTAACTGTGCTCTCTCTAGAAGAAGGAGCTGAGCTCGGAGACAGCTGAAATGAATCCTATGTGTCACTGGCCTCCAGGGCCTGGATGAAAGGCAGGTCCCCGAGTTCCTTGGCCGGGTCCCACGGGACACACGCCTGTGGCCTCAGAGACGCACATGGCAGAGCTGGCAGAGCCGCTCGGAGCAGCTGCCAATGGCACACGCGGCAGGAATGAGCCTCCCCTGCATGGCCTCGCTCAGCTCCGCGGCCGCAGTCCTTTTAAGGGATCACAGCAGAGACAGCACATTCCATGCTAATCCACGTTTTAAGAACAGAAAAGGCTCCTGACATTTGCCAATAAGCTTTGGGGACTCCAAAATGGGTCAGGGACATTGCTGTCTGCTCAGGCTGATGGCTGAAAACACACTGAGCGTGATATCCAGCCAGCTACGCCGCTAGATCAGGCCCAGTAACTCACAAGCCGGGTTCTAGGGTGGACGGAGTGTGGGGTGCACTGGAAGCAGGGTCCAGATTTGCTCCAAATGTATTTTCAGATACAAAGTCCTTGGGCAGCCGTGTGTTTCCTTCAGGCCCTCTGTCGTCTGCTTCCAAGAACACTGGGAAGAAGACTTCAGTTAGACAGGAAGAGGTGCAATGCTTTAATCCAGAAAACGCCACGTGTTCATTGTTACAATTTTGAAATAGCATTTGAAAGGGGAAAGAAAAAAATGTCGTCCCCCTGATGCGCCCATCACCACGCTCCCTGAAATTTATTCATTTTAACTGTTTCTTGAGAAACTGTCTAGAAAGCACCCATGAAAAATAAATGTGTGGACTCCTGCCTACCGGAAGGCTATGTTGCAGTTCTACCTCTTAGTACCTCAGGATGTAGCTTTATTTGGAAACAAGATCTTCACAGAGGCAACAGAGTTAAGATGAGCACATCAGGGTAAACCCTAAGCCAGCGGGACCACAGCCCTCATAAAAACAGCCATTTATTTTTCTTTTGCGTTGCTTCTTATTTAGGTGGCAGCAAAATTGGTTTGATAAGTAAAGAGGAGTGATAGGTGGATGCCTAAAAACTGAGCAAATATGTTTGCTTTTAAAAATCCTACAGATTGTCTAACAAGACCCATCTCAGTAGCAAGAGTACTCACAGGTGTACTGAGTGCCAAACCAGTAGAAATTTTCTTGTCAAGTGACCTGCATCTGTGAAAAGGGACACTCCAGTTGTAGAAACAGACACACACACACAAGGAGAATCCCAAGAGACAATCAAGGCAAGCCGGAGAACTAGCCCCACTGACCCAGGAACGCTTAAGCTCACCAGGGAGCCACTGAAGCCCCGAGAAGAGCCAAGAGTGGCTACCGCCTCTGGCTCTCAGAAGGAAACACCAATGCCTTGGGATCTCTGATCTCAGGAGTGGGAAGACGAGACATCGCTTGCAGTACCCTGCTGACTGTCCTCTACGGACACAGATGAGGACGTTGCGACATAGCACAACACGTTCCCAGCATTTTCTCTTCGGCTTCAATTCCTCCTTGTGTTGGGTTAGCTTTGGCAACCTTCTGCCCAATGTTTTCCCCAGGGCCTTGGTAACTGAGGCTTTTCCGGTGCCACTACCTTGTAGACCCTTCCATGTGTGTTAGCAGATAGGTGGACCCTGTTTCCCAGGTTTTCATAGCAGCTATGCTCTGGGCAAGGGGTGTAGGAGCGTGGGGGTGAAGGAGCACCAGTGGCCGCGTGGCAGTCCACCAGACACCAAAGACCCCGGACTAGAGCCTGTCTGGTACAGGACACTGTCCTTATACTGGAGGCAGCTCTTCTTCACGAAATCGGTTGCCTTGAAAGGGAGGGCAGGAGGATGTGAGCGTCAGCTCTTCAGAACCTGATGAAATATTCCATTAAGATCCAGAGGTGTAGCCAGGCGTGGTGGCTCACGCCTGTAATCCCAGCACTCGGGAGGCTGAGGCAGGAGGATCAGTGCGAGTTTGAGACCAGCCTGGGCTACAAAAGTGAGCAAGGCCAGCCTGAACCGCATAGTGAGACCCTGTCTCAAAAAAAGCCCCGCCCCCCCAAAAAAGATCCAGAGGTTCTGTTTGCTGTAACTCTATGTGCAACAAGCAGGCTTTTATGTTTTAATCAGGTTTCCTATCAAGACTTTGCCTGGAGAGGCTGCCTTGTGGTGCAGGATGATAGATCTTCTCATAGTGGTGACCCCCATGTGAGGTTCACTGCCTGATTCATAATGCACACTCATTAAATATTTGTGGCATTGACTAAACATTTTACACTCATCAACAAGCATCGTGGCATGCCTGCAGTTAGGCAAAAAAATTGGGCTAAGCATTTGTGTCCTAAAAGTTAATATTTCTCAAAATAAATTAGTACTTTGACGTTGTGATTTACTTATCGCTGATTTATGAGTCAGGGTAGTATGAGTTAAAATTCTCCAATACAGACACTCCACATATGTCCTAATTCTTAAATGTGTAACTCAAGGCCTGCACACTTTTCTTAGGCACTTGGAATAGCTGAAGAGTCTTTTTAGTTATTTAGTTATTAGTCTATTTAGTTATTTCTTCAAGTTTTTTTTTCACTTGATTTTTCTTTTCTTCCTTTTATCAAGTGAAGACCACCTATGCCTAGATTTTGCTTGCTAGATATGCTTGGTATTGATGGAGGGTATTTGTCCCAGCAGCGAGAGAAGAGTAACTAAGACGATGGGCCGAGCTTGGGCAACTACAGGGACGTCAATTTGATCCCCCGCACCACGTACATGCTGCACCAGCTCCCTGCAAGGGCAGGCTGAGCCAGCCATAACAGAAAGAAAGAAAGAAAGAAAGAAAGAAAGAAAGAAAGAAAGAAAGAAAGAAAGAAAGAAAGAAAGAAAGATGGAAGGAAAGAAAGAAAGAAGAAAGAGACAGAGAGAGAGAGAGAGAGAGAGAGAGAGAGAGAGAGAGAGAGAAAGAAAGTTCATTTTTTAAAAAAGATATCCAAACTGCTTCCCTTTCACTATTGAGAAAACGGTAATGAATTTAACTTCCTGCCCTAAATTCTATGTTAGACACCTGTTAGAGTTTGTCTCTGGCTGTCTGCTCAAAGCCCCATGCAGTCTTAGTGTTTTTTAGAGATAGCTGAATCTAGAGTTTGTGACTGACGCAAGGTCTGATGCTAGGATGAAGGGCATGAGAGCTACACCCGCCCCAGT
Organism: Myocastor coypus; assembly: GCA_004027025.1. Lineage (NCBI taxonomy): Eukaryota > Metazoa > Chordata > Mammalia > Rodentia > Myocastoridae > Myocastor > Myocastor coypus. Next base: position 41,056 of record PVJA010010431.1, read on the forward strand.
CTAGGAAGCTGCATGCACTGTAAGGGACAGACAACAGCTTTAATGCCTGCCTATTCTCTCTTGTTGCTTTTTCTGTCTGCTACCACCATGAGCTGTTCTCCTCTGCCAAGCCACTCAGCCTCACAAGCAGCTGATGATGGATTAAATCTTCTACAAAAAGTGAGGTAACTAAACCGTGCCTCCCTTAACTTTAGGCATTGTGTACATTGTCCAGCAATGAAAACAGTAACTAAGGCAGAGTTTGCTGCCAGAAGTGGGTTGTTACTGTGCTGTTACCAGCCTGTGTGGCTCAAGAGCCCCTGCTACTGGCATGTGGTAAGGGGGAGAGCTGCAAAGGGTTTAAAGATGCCAATTGAAAAAATAAAATTGGAATGCCTTAGGTTGTGCTGTATGACAGATTCTGGTCAGAGCTCAGAAGCCCAGAAAGCTGGTAGAGGCCAGCCATCCCAGACTTGGAGAGTCAGAGGTAGACACAGTCCTGCGGGGAAATGGTGGGGATAACCAAGGAGAGATATTCATTAAGAAAATGTTCTAATGAACCTGGGGCCTGGCAGACAGGAAATGAAGTGCTCAGCGAAATCACATGTGCTCTTGAAGCTACCCAGAAAGTCTATTTACAGACTTAAAAGAGTCAAGACCTCGGGCCGGGCAGGATGGCTCAGTGGTCTAAAGCGCCTGCTTAGGAAAGCTTAGGCGGCTGCAGGTACTGCGGTTCGATCCCCGGCACCACATGCTGCACCAGCCCTGCCCTCAGGGCAGGCTGAGCCGGCCATAAAAATAAATAAATAAACAAACAAAAGTTCTGAAACAAGAAAAAATAAAATAAAATAAAAAATTCTTAAAAAAAAAAAAAGAGTCAAGACCTCACACAAGAACTTGTGGCTACTGAGGAGTCTCTGCATGATTTGGTAGGGAGCAGGAGAGGGGAAACTTCAAGGACAAGAGGCAGACAGGAAGCTGTCTGTGTCAGAAAGCACCATGCAGTTCAGCCAGGGTGGACACGCAACCTAGGAGGTCTCATGGTGGGCAAGGGGAAGGGTCACATGCAAGCATCCCTTTAGGAAGAACATTGTCCCTGTTTCTGGGCTTCTATACGGCAGGACATCAGTTATTTCATGCTTGCTGTCCGCTGGACAATCTCCCTAGGGGAGAAAATGTGGCATCTTACTGGCAATTGCAGCCAAGACTTGGAGGACTGCAACTCTCTCAGCCTTGGGATCACCCTGCCAGGACCAACTGTGGTTTCCGGATTCCCTGCTCCCTGATGTAATCTCGCAGCAAAGGCTCTGCATGGTGAGGGAGGAGGTCTGGGGGAGGCTGAGCTGCTGGTGGCCAGTTCCAGGGCTGGTGTGAGGATACCAGGGTTTCCATCGTAGCTTCATCAGCACCACAGCGGACACCTGTCCCTCACTTGCCTAACGCTCACCACCTCATTCTACGATTCTCACCCTGGAGGAAGAGAAAGGTGGGATTCACTGTGAGCACCTTAAATGAGCAATCACTGGAAGGTTTCTCCTTAGGCAGTACAGGAAGCATTATGAAAGCATGGAAACAGTGTACGAGTGACAGCTTACTTGAGAACCACGAATTATAATGTGGGGAGCCCTGTTTCTCAACTTATGGCAGGGTGTGATGCCCTCCTGATTTCCACAGTACCAGGTACGCTCTTTGTCCGTGTACTGGACTGACTTCACCCATTTTCTCTTCCTTGGCTCAGGGCATAGTAGCCACAGGGCTCCCAAGTAATAACCAGGAAGCAGAACCTGAAGGCCTGGGTCACGCTGTTTTAACCTGTCCCTTGTTTGTTGACATAGAGTGAGGTGCAGGGGTTTATAGCAGCGTGTTCTACCCCACAGAGAGACAAGCTCTCCAAAATCTTAGGAAATGGGAATGGCCTTGAGAATGTGACCAGGAGGGACATGGCCCCCAGCGCCACTGCCAGCCTGACCATACTGGACTGGAGGGAGCTTAGGGAAGGGGCTGGCTGTGAGAGCCCCCAGAAGGCTCTGGGCCCCTGGAAATCTGTGCTATCTGGAAGGAAGCCGTGAGTTGGGGCACATGGTGGCTGCCAAGCAGCTGCACAGAGGCAGCATCTGGTGGTTGAGGGGCCGGGTGGCGACCTGATGGCATGCCTGGGCATTGAGCTCACGAGGACAGCCACGTGGCTGTCATCTGGTGACAGGGACAGCTGAAGCAACTTGGGGAAATGCCACTGGCCTGAGCCACCTTAGCATCAGCTGCTCTCTAGCTGCTATCCACCGTGGCCAGGGTGTCCTGAGACCAGTCCTCCAACAGAAGCAAGAAACCTAGATGTTTTCCACACTCAAATCTCCCGGTTTAATTTTTTTTTAATTCATCGCTAGGATGAAAGCGCTTGGCTCAGTAATGCACACACCAGTGTAAACGTAGCAGAGGCTGGTGGTTGTCCCTGGGCATCCTCACAGGACATCGTACTCTCCTCTCATTGCCAAGACAAGATACCTGACAACCAGCGTTAAAGGAGGAAAGGTTTATTAGGTGTGTAGAGGTTTCTTTCCGTAATTGGCTGGCTCCAAGGGAGGGTGGCTTCCCTGATAGACACTATGGAGGTGAAACAGTTCATAGTGACAGAAGGCAGCAAAGCAAGAAAGAGACAGACAAGCTGCTTTCTGTCCCTTTGATTGTATCCAGTCTACCGGGATCAGGGCAGTGCCAGTCCTATCAGAGGGCGGACCAGCCACCACCCACGCTTAGTCCCGGCGGCGCTACAAATTAATCACACACTCTAGAACCAGCCACCTCCACAAAAGCCCTGTGGCCACACGAGCTTGGGGGGACATCCAGACAGAAGCCACAATACAAGGTGTTTCAGCCACAACACCGATGTCACACCCTCCCCTGACAGGAGCTACAGCGTCTCCACAATTGTGTCTGTCAGCTGAGAAGCAGATGCAGGCTCGCCTGGATCTGGAGCTGGGGACAGGCACCTGAGCAGGGGTTTCTGCTCTGCTGGTAACTTCAGAGTAAACTTCTGTTTCCATGAGTCCTGAGTCCAAGTCAGTTGAACTAAGTTTTAACTTTTTCTTCAGCGTTGCCTTTTATCTCTCAAGAAAATGCCCTAGCCCAAGTAAACCCAATGTGTCACCGGGCGTGGTGGCTCAAGCCTGTAATCCCAGCACTTGGGAGGCTGAGGCAGGAGGATCGTTGTGAGTTCGAGACCAGCCTGGGCTACAAAAGTGAGCTCAAGGCCAGCCTGAACTGCATAGTGAGACCCTGTCTCAAAAAGACAAAAAAAATAATAATAATAAATAAATAAAATAAAATAAATAAACCCAATGTGTCTGGGCACTGCGTGGCCAGAAATCTTCAGTGGGATGCACACCTCTGTGCTGGGCAGGCAGCCGAACTGGGCCAGCCAGACTCTACCCCTGCGAGTCAGAAGTCACACTGACTCCCCTGTGATGGCCGCCCAAGGGAAGAGGTGATGCAAGCATGAGACTCGGGGCTCTTCATCCCCAGAGGAACTCGCGCACCGGTTGTATGAGGTCCAGCCTGAGGTGGCCTCCACTGTTCCGCCACCATCGCTCTTGCTGTCCGCCATCCCTCACCAGTCTCCCTGGGGAGCCCCTGCTTCAGCCATCCTGACCTTCCAGGTCCCACCTGGCCCCAGGGCCTTTACACGGGCCATTCCTGCCTCTGGTCATTGTTAGCTCCTGGATAGCCTTTTGGTCTCAGCCTAAATGTCACTTCTTTGGGGGGATCTAAGACTCCGGGATGACTGGAGGCCCCCATTTCCCTTTCCCACAGTTATATATGCCTGTGGGGCTCTACGTTCTCTGATGCTTCACTATGCGGCCCTAACACTCTTCGGAGTTTCTTTCTGCATTCTTTCCTTGCCACAGATACAGTTAAGAGCCGGGATTCTGGGTCAGATTCTGCAGACTGAAGTTGTCACTTTATGTTTAATGACCTCTGCTCTCCTGAGCAGCTTATTTATCTTAGTTGGTCACCTATGAAATGAGGACAGTAGCAACGCCCACTCTGAAAGATACTTACAAAGTGTCTTCATATCGGGATGCCTGGCGCATATTATATGCTCGATAGATGTTTGGTGGCTTTACTGTCATTATCTGATTTGGGCAATTGGCCCTCAGTCTAAATTTTTGAGAGTAAAAATCGGATTTGTTCAGCTTGTCTTTTCATTCCAGATGTTATTGCAGGCAGCTGAGCGGTATGAGAGCAGCTTCCTACAGTGTGTGTGTGTGTGTGTGTGTGTGTGTGTGTGTGTGTGTGTGTGTGCTTATCTGAAAATCGATCATGCTTACTAATTCTGTTGGTTTCCTCTGGGCCACAGGGTAATGCTGTGTGCAGACTTTTAACCCAGATTGGAGCCTGAGGCAGAATGCCGATGACCAGAGAGCAGCAGGGAGGTTCCATTAGCAGGCAGGTCAGTCTGGAGGCCTGATCCGGAGCATGAGGCTGCCCGCACCTTCCTGCAGTGCATTTGGGGAAGCCAGGGGATTCAGCTGATCTTCCACCCTTCTGGCTGCCCTGAATTGATACTTGCAAAAGACTTTTGGAACACCAATTTAAATGACTTATATTCTTAACATTTCCTTCTACTCTTAGGGTGCAGAAAGTAGGTTCTGAGGTCATCATTTCAAGAAATAGTGACACATCAAAAGGAGAAACAAAGGTTTCACTTTAATATTTCATTTCAAAAACCTACATAGTCAGAGGAACCAGAGCACGCATGTGTGTGCCCATATGTGCGTGTGTGTGTGTGTGTGTGTGTGTGTGTGCTCGCAGGTGTGCAGCCTGTATCAGAGATCTGGAAGAATCCAAATGAGAAAAGCAACGCAGACAGCCCTAGGGGTTGTGTGGGGTTCCACATAGCATGGGGCATAAAGACCATCTCCAAGTGCTTTGGAAGTTTGCCAGGAGAAGGTCTACAGCCAAGAGCAGAGATGATGTGTCCCAAACCTTAAGGGACCAGCGAAGGGAGACAGGGAGAAAGACCCAGGGAGGGCAACAGCTTAGCAGGTGGACACATGAACTCAGTCCTCATCCTCATGGAAGTAGTGCAGGCCCTCTCCATAGACACCCCACACAAAAAGTAACTATTCCAGAGGTGGGGACAACTGAATGGCCCAAAATGAAGCCCCCAGTCATAGGGGAGCTTGCAAAAGAAAGGAAGTTCAGACAGTCAGCAGAACACATTTCCTACACAGCCAAACTTGAGGACTAACATACTCCCATTCTTGCTAAAGGGAATATGGAGGGTAGTTATTCTGGCCCCACTTGTCCAGGAGCATGTGCTTTGGGCCAGGGTTCAGAACAGCCTCCTGAGCTCACAGCCCAAGTAGGTCACTGGAGGCAAGGCTCCCGGCCCTGCTAGTCTCCTCAGGAACAGGGAGGGACTGTGAAAAGTGGCAGACCTCATGAACACTGAGAACATCTCCAGAAAAAGAAGGCTCCGGGGAGAGTGGCTGTGTGTGGCAGGCCTGTGAGGATTTGCAGACTCCTTAGGGATGGAGCACCCCAGGCCGGGAGGCCTAGGGACCAGAGATGTTTAGGTGGACCAAGTTACATAGTGTATGGACACAGCGGCTTCTCTGATGGAGTCTTATTTCGAAATAGCTTAGCACTTTAGAAAAGTGCTAAGAAAGATGTGGCCTTGTGTGGGAGGGTTGGTGAACCCAAGGTGGGGCTGGGCGCCCACAAAGTGCACACACAAAGACCGTAATAGCTGCTGGAGAGTAGAGGAATTTGATTTGATCTTTGCTGCATTATTGGACTTAGGGAGGTGCAATTTGGGGCCTTCTCAGAGAGGCCAGAAGACAGCTCACATCTTTTGGATATGATTGTACCACGTTGTAGAAAGAAACACAAGATAGATAATAAAAGAGGAAGTCAATAAATAAATAAATAGGAAGCCATGGTATGCGTAAGGTGGCTGAGAGGTCTCGGGACATTTACTCCCAAGAAAGAAGGCTTCAGGGGACAAGAACAAGTGTGAAACATTCAAGAGCCTGTCCCATGGAAGAGGGGTTGCAGTCTCTCAGGGGAGCCTCTGGCCAGACCCCGGGCATGCAGTTGGCATACAGGAAGGTGCTTGTCCTGCTCTGCATGGAGCAGGAGACTCAGTGGAGCTGCCTGCGTGCAGGGTGGCTGCCATCAGACTGCTGCTGAGGGGTAGGAACACTAGATGGGGCCGCTGTGCAGACCGGCAGCAGATCCCTTGACGTCCTCCCTTCCAATTCAAAACCTTCAAAAATGAATATGGCCAATAAATAAATAAGATGGCTGTACTTGGAGTGGTGTGCATGTGCGCGCACACACAGACACCATTTATATTTCCGATCCCTCCTAACCTGAAGTTTTACAATTCCAAATGCTTTGGAAAAGCAAAGTCAAAAGATTCAGCCCTCGTTCTACAATCCTTCAGTGCTCCCAGTATTTTGAAACGGGTGTCAAAGCATTTGAAAGAGCTCTGGTTCCTTATGAAATTGTTTTGATGTGGTTCCCCCGACCACCCCAAAAATTTAGTTTCTAACTCACTGTCCCCCAAGAACACTGCCTCGGCTAGCGTCACCCTAGACAGAGATGTGGCCCTTATGTCCCTTGCGTAGCATGAAGTATGAGGATTTCATAAGGAGAGGTTAAAAAAGAGCAGCCTGCACAGTCTCGGCTCAGCGCCCTGGCGAACAGCGTGGCTTGATGGTGTTTACCCACCAGACAGGTGTGGGAGCTCCGTAGCGTATAGGGCCAGCGGCGTGTATCAAATTGCAAACAGCACCGCTGTGCTCTGCCTGAGATAAAGTGCTGCCACAAAGCCAGTTTGCTCCCAGTGGAAAGTGGTTATTTCCCAAGATAAGAGCTGATTACCTGATGCCAGAGCAATTCACCGAGGCAATGGCAGAAGAGAAAGTTCAGACAAACCATTCCTTTGGTACGGGGTCAGGCTAACAATTAGCCGATTGACGAGGCTTTGGCTACCAGTGCTGCCGTTCTGAGGTTCAAGCCCCCTGAGGCATGCACGGGAATTTACATCACAAGTAATAACTTCTGCTACACTCACTTTATGGGGCTCGGTTTGTTCCCAGGCTGAGTGGGGGTAGAAGTTAAGTGATCACACCACCTGTGAGAGAAATCGGTTTGTCTGCTAGCCGGAACGGTGAGCTTCATTTCAAACTGGTAACACTGTGTAGTATCAAATAATGACACCTCAGGTGGACAGAAGCGATTTGGTTTGCAAAGGAAGAAACTAGATCCTGAGACCAACACCCCACAAAGAGGTCTGTGACAGTCCAGGAGCAAAGCTCTGTAAGTTTTGTTTTTCTAGCTATAGGCAACCTTGAGCTTTGAAGTCAAAAAAGACCTTGCTCATTCGTTTATTTGTTCAGCATATTTTTATTGAACTCCTGGTGTGTGCTGGGCCTTGTGTTAGGTGTGGGGCTCCTGTAGATATCCTAGCTCCTGTAGATATCACTGTTTAGGAGGAGAACGAGGGGGAGACACCAGGCGACACACACACACACATGTCCTGCGAGTCCCGGCTTTTGCCTTGTCTTCTGCTCTGCTCCTTACCACACAGGACCTGGAAACAAAGGCTTGGCTCTTTCTCAGAGTTGCTGGGTTTCTTTCTGGGGCTTATGGGAAAGAACTGGAAAGCCAAGAGGTGGTGGGGAGAAGAGTTAACGGGGAGTTGGAGAGGATGCTGTACAGGAGGCGCATGGCCAGAGAGAACGCCAGGAGGAGAAGCAGCTGGCCGCCCAAGTCCGCACTGTGAACGCATTCCCCGTGGGTGCTCCTTAGGACACTCCTGGACAGTCACAGTTCGTTGCGGTTGTTGTCACTTCTGAGCTTCTCTCTTGTCCCACCCCCATCTCTCTGTCTCTGTCACCCTACCTGTCTCTCTGTCTGTCTGTCTCTGTCTTCTTGTTCCAACCTCAGTGTGGCTTTATAAAGTTTAACTTTGAGTGAAAACATTTAAGGCATTTTGGCACTTTGGCACCTTCATACTCTGGTTCTCTAGACTTTAAAAAAAAAAAACTTTTTTTTAAACTGGGGATTGAACTCAAAATTTCCGACTTGCCAAGCCAGTGCTGACACTGCTGAGCTATTTCCCTGGCCCCTTTCTAGGTATTTCTATTGAACTTCCTTCAGTGCTGGGAAGAAACAGCTGAGAACCCGAAGGCTCTGGAGCCAGGCCGAGGTGAGTTGTGCTTGCGACTCCTCACTGGCTTCCTGTGTCCCCTGCACAGGCCCCAGAGCACGGGGTAGACAGGGCTGTCTAGCAAGGTTCTGGAAAGGACTGGGCTTCACCTCCCTGCAGGAGGATGCAAGTTAGGAAATTTTGAGAAAAAATGTAATAATAGGACCATCTGAAAAAAGAAAGGGTAGGCAGGGTGTGGACAAGCCGTGAAAGATGGTATAATAATCCAAGCTACCAGCTTCAGGCCTAAGGCGGTGAGCAGAAGAGGGGTTTCCTAGGACCCGAAGCAGAAGAAGGTAAAGAGACCTTGGAGATGCGGACAATTTTGCAGCCTCTGAGAGGCTGGGAAATGAATCATGTAGCTTTTACTTCTTTCTCTGTTCTTACACCTTTCTCGGGGGTCCTCAGTTGATCCCACCCAACTTGAACCGTGGGCTGTCAAGCAGCGTGGACAACCATGGAGTGGATGCTGGGAATTCCCTTCCTTTCTGCATCTGACAGTGCAGAATGTAGCAGTCCTACAAGTCACCAAAGTGCTACTACCTTTTATGAACTTTGTGTCGCTAGTGACGGATCCCAGACCGAGCTCTGGGGTTAAAAGCAAGCACAGGTCAATCTGTACCCAGTGGTGGCAGAAGAAACACAGCTGGGGTCCAGGCCAAGTCTCCAGGAGTGCCAGCGATGCAGAGAACTCGCTATGCTGGTCAAAGATAAACACCAGCTCTTGTTTCAAAAGTGGCTTTTCAAGTTCGCCTCTTGGCATGAGGCTGACGTTGGCAGACAGGATCAGGTAAGCAGAGCAAGTACCAAGCATGCCAGCCAGTCCTGGCTTGCCGGGACATCTTCGCCTTCCAGCTCCAGACCTGCACTAGCTGACAGCTAACAGAGGGCTCTCTCTCTCTCTCTGAGGACCAACTCCTTAGATTGCTGCAATATTTGTAAGTACGATAGAGTACAACTCTGGGAGAGAGGATATGCTATATTCACTCAGGTAAAGTTTTAATTCGCTCTGCCTGGTAAACATTTGACACTTGGTTGCATAACCTTCTGGCCTCCTGCTGTGGTCCAAACAGGAATGCCCTAAAGGATACGTCCATGTGTCCTGTGAACAGGAGCTTTGTATTATTTGAAAAAGGAGTTTTCGCAGGTATAATGAAATATGTTGAAATGAAGAGACCATCCTGCATTCTCCGGGATAATCTCAAACCCAATGGCAAAGCGTATCTATAAGAGATGCGCCAAGGACAAGCACCATAAGGAAAAGCCTGTGTGAAGACAGAGGCAAGGATCAGCACGATGTGGACTCTCACAAAAGGAAGGAGCAACATCAGAAACCAGAAGGGGCGCAGGCCAGACGCTCCCCTGAGCTTCAGCAGGGCAGAGGCCTCCAAATTAGCAGAAAATAAACTTCTGCCACTGCAGTCCACGGCATCTGTGGCAACGATTTCCAGCAGGCCTAGGAAGCAAACGAGGTTCCTGTGGCACCATCTGTGCTGACGCTGGCGGCTGAGCCACCCGCTGAGCTGTAGAAACAGTGACCCTCTTGTATACTTGAAAATCAGGCTGCCGCGAATAAGCCCTAAATATGCGAAGGAATGCAGATGCCAATTAATTTGATTCTAGCATTCCACAATGCTCACATATTTTAAAACATCATGCTGCATACCCTAAATTTATCTGATTTTACCTATCCGTTAAAAATAGAAGATGAAAGGAAATAGTGCAAAAAATAAACATCTTCATACTGGTCACAGGTCTTTGTTACATTGCCAGAGAGGCAGGAAGAAGGGGCTTGGAAGAGAGGAGCCTGAGTCTTAATTTCTATCTCTGGCTTTGCTACTCGCTGATATTTGACCCTGGGAAAGTTGCTCATCGAGAATTCCAAGTCAAGACTTTCTTTTGTCCAAAACACTTGTCACGCCAACTTTATAGGATTGACTAGCATGTCAAATTATATAAGATCCTTTAAAAGAATAGTGTTGCCCACTACATCACAAAATGTTACATAGCCAGAGGTCATTTAATGACATTCCTCATGAGGTAATTTTGTCATCCTACGAGCACTATAGCATATACTAGCATGAACTAAGTTGTCTGTGAGGTCACTAGGCAGTGTAATCTCATGGAACTACTTTTGGGTCTGCGGTCCACAGTTGACCAAAACCTTCATATGTTGTGTGTGGCTGTATCTTTCTCGGCACACCATAATACACAATGCATATTTGCCCAGGATACTAAGTTAGTATCCTACTAACTTAGAATGTGTGATGCCTCACACCAGGGATACGCAGACAGGAGTTGAGAAGAAATCAAGAGTTTTTAGTTCTGGCCCGGTCATGAAGAAACCAAGTGCAATACAAGGTCTCAGGAAAGTTACTGACTCTTTCAGATGCAGATTTCTTCTTAAATGAAGGACTTAGATTTGATAATGCCTGGTTTTGCTACCAGATGCCTGACCCTGGAATATTTAAGAATATTAAGAATAGGAGGAGGATGGTTTCTTCCTTTGGAAACCTTTTTTCTTCTCATGGTTTAAATTTCCTTCTCACTGAATTCTGATCGTCTCAGCTTGTTCATTAAGGAGATCAGATGACCTCTGAGTGCAGGAAAGACGACAAAAATGTACTTTCATTCATAAAAATGAGAAACTGCAAGGAAAGTTATGAGCTTCTTTAAAAAGTCTATGGATAGAGTCGATTTAGCTTCAGTTAGATTTAGGGCTCACATTATGTCATCTAGATGCACTTCCTGTCCATCTGTGTCCTTCCGTGGGACTAGCAAGGGTTCCACTTCCCAAGATGCATTAAGAAACATCCTATTGCTTATATGCATCATCTCTTGGTGATATGCATCAATGCAAAGTAGAGATCATCTCCCAGGGTGCATGGCAAGACTGTCATCTTTGTGTCGCCTTTCCTCTGCTTGACTGATATGTCCCACCTCTGAACCAATTACCATCATTCAGTGTGAATCGATCTGGGTCTCCTGACCACTTCTTGTGAAAAGCATGGGTCGCATAAATCCACTTAACTCTGTGGTCACTGTTCTTCAAATATGAGGGACAGCTACATTATAGATCGGCCAGGTTAATTAAGTGAAACACCAAGGGAGAGAGATGTTGCTATGGTTTATACCTGAGTGTCCACCAAAAACCTCATCAACTCAGAGGCAGGACCTTGAAAGATGATTGGGCTGGGTATGGTGGTGCGTGCCTATAATCACAGGACTCAGGAAGGAGGCTGAAGCAGGAGGATCACTGTGAGTTCAAGGCCAGCTTGAACTGTATAGTAAGGTCCTATCTCAAAATACAAAAAAAGAAAGAAAGAAAGATGACTGGACTATGGGGTGGCGTGGCGGCTAGGAGGTGGGGGGTGTGGAAGGGGGGTTATCCAGAGGTTTATCCGGTGGTGCGAAGGCCTCTCTGTTCAGCTCTAATTCCTGGCTACTGTAAGGTGAGCAGCTCTTCCCATGCTACACCCTCTGATGTTTCTTCTTTGTGCACTGCTAACCGTGGACTAAAACCTGGGCCAAAACAGACCTCCCCTCCGTTAAGTTGTGGGTGTTGGGCATCTGTGCGCCAGCAGTGAGAAAGGGAGGGAGACAAATAGCAGGAGGGTCCTTCCGTGATACTGTCTGACCCTGCAGCTCAGAAATCTTCCTTAGGAACTGCATTGCCAGAGGAATTTTAAAAAGTTTAGAGATGCTGGCTACAGGTGCAGCACCAGAATTCTGTAAACCAAGGCTCAAGGGAAATTCTGGTCAGACCTCAGATGGGAAAGATCAAGTTCAGGAAGTATTGGTTGCTAGGAGAGACTCTTCAAATCTGGTCTAAAGGGCATGCATGTTGCTCTCCACTGGAAATTTTGCTCATGTCTTGAGACTTCGAGGGAGACAGATTAATGGTGCCAACCTAATTAACCTGGAGGAGAAAATTTCCAGGCAGCCTAATATTCAGGCTATAACATGGATATTCCTTGCTTCTTTTATAGCCAGGTATATACTGAAAATCAGGATTCAAAAAACCCTTTGGAAAAGTTCTTAGTTTTCCTAACAAGGAAGAAGCTGTAGAGTTATGGCTGACTTCCTAGCTGCTGAAAATACTATAAAGATGCCAAATGTTTTGGCTGAGGATAGTAGGCAAAATGGTTTGAGGACAAATCAGAAATTAGCAAGACCCCTCCCTTCACAGGCTCAAGGGTCCAAAAGTGAAAGTTTGCTTTGAAATGAGAGCCCCAGGTCACCCAAGGTCCAGACAGAGAACTGGTATGCTGGGACTTGTTTCACGTTGCTGGGTCATCTGGATACTCCGACCTCTGGAGCCATCACTGGCAGACCTTGGCCCATGGGTGCTGATTTTATAGGCATGCAGAATGCAGTAGTTGTGAGGTCAGAAAGGCTTCCACCCAGGCCGGGTCGTGTGCCCTAGAGAGGGCAGTGTGTGAGGCTTTGAAAGAGGAGCTGAAAGCACAAGAGACAGAGAGAGGGAGGAAAGAGGAGAGAGGAAGTGGTTGTAAAAAGAATTAAGACGTGGTGCGTACCAGCAGCAGCTCCCTCCAATGATGATAACGATTACATTCTGTGAACATGTACTAGTAAAATATTAAAATTACCAAAAAACAAAGGCACAGTGGAAACGCCAGGACCCTGGAGATGCCAGCACGGTAGGCTGCCAGCTGAGGAAGCCCCCCAACAGTGAGTGAGTAGGACTCCCCAAGGAGGCAAGCCATCTGGGGTGCAGTGGGTAAAGCCATGGCAGGGGCTGCTCAAGCACTTTGGGGCTCCCATGTTGTTCCACAATCTGGCCCCAGCGCTGAACGTGGAACTGCAGAATTCAATATTGACCTCTCTGGGTTTTGCTCTCGCTTTGGCTTGACCAATTCGTATCCTCCTGTTCCTTCCCTTTGGAGTGGGAATGCCTGCCCGGAGCCAGTGACCCTCAGCAGGGTTGAGCTGTCTTTCCTTGTCTTACCAGAGCTCACAGTGAGGAGTGTGCCTTAGGTATCAGGACAGACTTTGCACTTGGACTTCTCAGCAGTGCCAGACCTGACAGGACTCTGGCAATGCTTAGAAGCAGGCTGAATGCAATTTGTTTTTGTTTTTTGCAAATGTTTTTCTTTATTATGTATGTTTTTAGTACAAGGTCTCACTACACAGCTCAGACTCATAGTGATCCTCCTGTCTCAGCCTCCTCAGCACTGGCATTACAGGCGTGCACCCCCCAGCTCAGTGCCCCCGGGGTTCCACTGCCAGCATGGCATACAGTACTGAGGATTGAACCTGGGCCCTTGTGCTTGTCAGGCAAGCACTTAGACTGCTGAGTTGTTGACCCTTTATGCAATTTGCATAAAGAGATGTACATAAGCTTTTGGGTACCAGGCGTGAAATGGTTATGGCCTGTGCTACACTTAGATGCTCCCCCAAAGCCCTGTGTGCTCAAGAGATGGGATCTGAGAAGGGAGTCAGATTAGGGAGGCAGGCCAGCTCTCAGGAGGTGGGGCTTTGTTGGGGCCTCTTACTTTGTGGGTGTCAGACACTGTGCCCCTAGAATGAGCAAATATATAAGATGTACTTTAGGAGTGGTATCAAGAAAGTCTTTAATTTCAGGGAAGTGGTGCTTACTTATGCTTTCTAACATTTATGGCGCAACTACTGCGTGCCGGATGCATGCTGCCTCTCCTCTTCTTCTTAGCAACCTTAGGATGTAGTTACTGTTGTTATCTTCCTGCCAGAGTGGATAAAAGTATAATGAGCTTTAAAAATATACCCAGTAAGCTGTATAGAGTTCTTCCTTAATTTCTCTCTCTTGCCGCAGGTCAGACAGCAGAGTGTGTGTCTCTTACCGAGCTTCCCCAGCCCCAAGGCCCTGCGCACCATTCACTCCTGCGGGCTGTGTGAGTGACCTTCCGGCTCTGACTCCTGGCCAGCACTGGTATGGTGACGAGGTGGGGTGAGAGCGGTGGTGCAAGGCTTTTCTAGCTACACCCAGCCTGGTGCTCTCAGGGCCTCTCAGCCCCAAGACTCTCCTCTGTGCTGAGGAGAGACCCCTGTATTGTCAACTCGATGCTTCACTGCCAACTTCACAATCTTGTGGCTAATTTGTCAGTCTTACAAACTTAGCGAAGACACAATAAACCCTTTATGAGTGAGCCTACGTGGTAATGGGGCATTCTGGTTGTCGAGGTGGGAAGAGAAAGGTCCTTTGTTTAAACCCTTTTGGAAAATCCCTCCAGAATGAGTGGCTGTCGGCTATGCCTTGGTCAGAACTGTACAGCAGATGTGATCTCTGTCTTCAAGCAGAAATGCTCCTGAGTCTCCTACCTTAAAGCTACAGTGATCTTTGGTCCAATTCCAGCAGGCACATGGGGGAGGCTGGGTTAAAAGCATCCTGAGAACAGGCGCTCACTTGAGATGCTCCCTGAAAGATTACAGAACACACGGACTGATCTCCTGGAGGAGCTGACCTTTGCTCTTTTTAAAAATGCAGTGAAAGGGGCCCGGCGGGGTAGCTCAGTGGTCTAAAGCACCTGCTTGAAGAAGCTTGGGTGGCTTCGGGGACCGCGGTTCGATCCCGGGCACCGCCTGCTGCGCCAGCCCTGCCCTCGGGGCGGGCTGGGCCGGCCATGGAAATGAGTGGGTGGACAGGCAAGGGTTCTGAAACAGGAATAAAAGTAATAAAAATAAAAATAAAAAAAATGCAGTGAAGGAGAAAGGGAAAATGAACGAAAGATTCCAGTAAAAATCCTAGGGCTCCCTTCAAAGCTCCACTTCGTTTCTCCTCTCAGGTGTTTTTGTGTCACCCAAACTGCATGTTTGGTTTGCTCCATGCAACTTGTTGTCCGTCTAAGAGTGAGAAGAGGAAATGGGGTGGCGGGAACTGGGAAGTGGGGGTGAGGCTCTGTCTTCTCCACAGCGGGCGACTTTGGGCCCAAGGGGCAGAGGGTTGCGATGTGATTCCGACAGGCCTAGGGGGTGGGTGTGCTGCTGCCCCAGCACCCGCAGATGCCCCGCATTCCTCTCCCCACGCAGCCAGAAAGGCCAGCTGTTCCCCGGATCCTCTTCCCACAAGCTGGCGCAGGCTGAAAATTCCAGCCTTGAACTTCAGGCTAAATTTTCCTCTGCAGTCTCCCGCAAAGCACGCGCTGCCTGGCCCGCCCCCACCTCTGAATTAAAGGCGTCAACAGACATTTGCCCACAGGGAGAGAGACACGGGCTTGTCCCAAGGACAGAAGCTGTCGGGGCAGGAAGCTCCTTTGCGCTTAACCCTGAGATGCCGGCCAGGTCTCGAATGGCTCATGCAGATTTTCCCTGCTTGATGGAATGAAAATAACAAGCCTAATAGGCAGGCCGGCAAGGCAACTGTAGGGCTCCATTAACAAAGGGCCAGGACCAACCTGAGGCCGGCAACAAGAGACCCCTTAAGTGAACTCGGGAAGGCCACACAAGGCCAGAGAGCTCAGCAGTGTCCAGAAAGGGCTGTGCCTACCTGTGTGGGCGCACAGGAGTGTCTAGGGTGTGATGTTAAGTAACAACCACAGCAAGGCACGGCAGTGTGGGCAGCGCACTTGTTTGTACACGACAGTCAAACATCTCATCCTTTCTTCTGCACACAGATGCCATAAAACCTTATATGCAAGCAGGAGAAAAACTGTCAGAAGCCCAGGACGACTTAGAGGACCCTCGACCAGGGTAGTGATGGAAGTCGCTGGCTCCTTGCTTCACAAAACCAGCTGTGAAGATGCATTTAGGGAACAAGAGGGAGGCTTCTTGGGTGACTTTATGGAGTAGTTATTAATTTTATTATGTATAATAAAGATATTTCTGTTAAAACTTTTTTCATTTTTAAGTTATTTTGGTTTATTTATTTGATACAGGGTCCCACTAGGAAGCACAGACCGGCATTGATCATTCTGTCTCAGACTCCCCAGTGCTGGGATTGCAGGCATGCACCACCACACCCAATTTCAGC